>CBVK0102800284.1:0-25167 GCA_900067695.1 Picea abies
ACACACTTTCGTTTTAGATATGGTGGAGTTCTTGTCCATTCGACAGCCTGTTACATGAGAAATTATTGAAACGTTTGGGGCATAAAAGGATAATGACATTCAACAGAATGGAGAGGCACCAAAGAGACAGAGATAGTGACAGCGCTTGTTGGAAGATGATGCCCGGGCTCGTCAAGTATGGCGTTATTGTTGATAACTGGTTTTCCCATTAGGAGTGGGGAGATGAACTCTAACAGTCGAATTGTATTATCAAATCATGATGATGAGAAAAATCTTTGGAAATTTCTTGGACACGTGATTGTTTACTAATTTCACTACTCCCACCAGCGTTATGTATAACTTTTTTAATTTCACTATCTTTATAATCAATACTTCAAAAACTTTCAACAAAGGTCTTTTTCTCCATCGATGTGATCTTCATTGGAAATCTTAAAAGTTCTAGTAGCTCTAGTAGCTTAAGAGTCTAGTTACTAGGTTTGCGTACTACTCTCCTTGAGTCCGTGCTTGGTTTTCTTGTCACATAGTGTTTATTGGGTTTTTATTTGGGATTTATTACTATGTAGCCTACCATAGTTTTAGGTACCTGGGCTCAACTATTGTTCATTTAAGTCTCCACTTTCCTTTCTAGGTAACTAGTTCGGTTTTATTATTTACTGGCTTAACAAAGTTCAGTGGAGTACAAGTGGAGAGCTCATGTCGACTCAACGACAAGCTAACTTAGAAGGCAACGTCACTACACTCACGAGTGTTGATGACGAGGCCCTCTGGCAGAAGTAGGGTCTTTTCACAAGTGTCGATTCCTTGGGAGGGGTTCCACCTTCTTTATTTTCACTTGATTGTGATTTGACCTCTTCTCCAGCCCACACAACTAACAGGAGTCTGGTCACTATGCCTCTTCAAGCCACTTCCCTTCCTGCAGTTATCGGTTTTGTGCGACCGGTGGAGGTGACAAAGTCTGTGAATGGTCCTCACTCTGGCGATAAGGGTGTGGTCTCTCCTAGTATTTTGAGAAAGACGAACAAGCAACCAAATCTTGTGGGTGTTCGTAGAAAACTGTGGAAAGTTAACAGGAAAGTTAAACGAATGGTTTTGGGTTCCGACGTAGGTCTCGAGGAGACCTGTAGAATGGCCCTGTGTGGCTTAATTGGCAGAATCTCATATCACTATTTGAGTAAGGAGCTCGTCTCGGTTTGGATTGACAAACACTGGATGCCTTTACTTGGATATGCACCAAAAATTCTATATCTCACGAAAGGCTAGTTGGGTTTTATTTGTAAAACCCCGGAGGATTCGACCCTTCTACTGGATTCTCGGTGGGTTTTTGGGGGACGCAGTTTGATGTTGAAGCGTTGGAAGGTTGCTTTTGACTCGACGACTAAACATTTTCAGTTTCGTCATCTATGGGTTCTTTTACCTAGTTTACCCATTCATCTCTGGAATGAGGGAGCTCTTCAGGCTATTGGTCATTTCTTGGGAACGTTTATCACGTTGGACAGTCAGACTCTTTGTACATCTACCAGGAAGATTAGCAAAATTCTGGTGGAAATGGATATCCACTGCGGATTGCCGGAGGTTTTGGATATTGAATGGTGCGGTCGTCATTTTCCACAGAGGTTGGATTACCTTGGTATATTGTTCCATTGCAACCTCTATCACAGCACGGGTCATCTCCGAAGGGATTGTAAAGGCATCATGGATGAAGAGGTGTCAGAGGACACTTCTATCAAAAGGAACCCTCCTGACTACTTACCAGAAGTGGACTCCTATAGGCACGAGTCTCTACATTATAGTTCGGAGCCATGGAGTCAGTCAGAACCTCCAGAGACTCTCACTGGTAAGTTAAAAATTCTTTGTCCCACTTTATATTCTACTTTTTCTTTATGGGAAAATGATGCTTTGGATGCGTCTCACTGGCTATTTTTGTCCACTACCAAAGATGAGGGGCCTACCGAGGTTGACAGGGTAGCTACTGGCCCCGTCATAGTGGAAACTGCTCAACCGACGATAAATGTTTCTACACCAGCGGGTTCTTTGGGGGTAAAGCCTTTACCACTAGCTGAGCTTCCTCCTCACTCTTCCCTTGTGAGTCCTCAGTCTAGGTTGCCTGATCTTTGTGTTATCCCGGGTTCAGAAATATCTCCTCCCCTTCGTCCCGGGTGTTGTCGGATAGAACTTTTATTTCCCCTGGTTGTAGAGAATCGGAGGAGGATGACTCCACTCTTAGTGTCGTGTTAGACTCCCTGATTCCCTTTATTCGTGACACTAATGCTACTATTAAATTGCCAGTTTACTTGGGAAAGATTGTTTATGATTCAGCTAGTGGTGGGGGGGCTGGTACTTCTCATACACACATTGATGGGGCTAGGAAAGAATTTTCTTGGTCTAAGGGCCTGGGCATCGAACACTCTCCTATAAAGACTCGAAGAATCCAGAAAAAACTGGCGGGAATGAATTCACAGTCAGTTGAATCTGTACCTTCCTCCACTGATAGTGGGGCTCTTAGAGCAATTAAAGCCCTGGCGAGGGCTAAGTAATGTTATTACTCTCTTTAAATCTAAGAGGGATCGGGGGCACCCTCAAATCCGCCTCTGTACAATGTCTTTTGGATCGTACTCGCCCGAACATTGTTTTTTTTACAGGAAACCTTAGCTCATGAGCAAAAAGCCAAAGATTTCATTTATTATCTTTGACCTTCCTAGGTTTCGTGTGCTGTAAACTCGATGGGTACTTCTGGAGGTTTATTACTCACCTGGGACCCAAACATTTATGATCTGGTTCCTCACCTTTCTGTTAGTGGTATTTTGTTGACAGACATGTGTATTATAAACAAGAGGGAGATCTCCCTCCTCAATATTTATGGCCCATGCTCGGATTGGAAACACTTTTGGAGTTCAGTGGCAGACAATGGTCTACTTTCTTATAAAAATATGATCATTGCTAGTGATCTGAACATTACCTTCTCACCGGATGAGCTCTGGGGAGGATCCTCTCATTCTGGAACTTCGGATGGGTATTTCAATGATTTATTCCTATCCAAAAATCTGATAGATATCCATCCAGAAAAACTAGTCCCTACCTGGCGAAATGGTCGATCTGGAAATGAGGCCATAACCAAGCAATTGGATAGATGTTTAGTTTCTGAAGATTAGCGTTGGCATCTATAGATCCTAGGTGGAGTACCTTTTTATCTCTGATCACACCCCGGTTTTAGTTCAGCTGGAGATTCCTCCATTTTACAAAGCCTATCCTTTCAAATTAAATTCTCATTGGCTGCACGAAAAGGAAGACATGGCTCTAGTACACAAGATATGGAAGGATCCTATTTTCTTAATCGAAGATGGCAGATAGCGCATAATCATCTGGAAATTAAAGGTTTTGAAGATTCATTATAAATATGGATTAAGGAAAGAATTGGTAGGAACAAGTATCATCTGGCGACTTTAGAGACCGAAATAAGGGATACAATTATGAAATTGGTGGGGGATTCAATAAATCTGGAAGCGGAAAAACATCTCCATAATATGGAACTAGAAAGGAATAAAATATTACATAGATTTGAAGAACAATGGAGACTTTACAGCAGGGCGATCTGGATTCATAGCGGTGATCAAAACACCCAGTTCATTCACAATTATGCCAATCACAGTAGGATTCAAAAACATGTTTGGGAGATCACTCCTGAAAATGAGTATACACACACAGGTCAAGGAGATATAAAGGAGGAAGCTTTTCAATATTTCAAAAAAAAATTCAAGGCTCCAATTATCCCGTCCACCACTGAACAAGTCAAGGTCATTGGTCTATACTCTCGGATGGTTAACGATGAAGAGTCCAGTTCTCTGTACATACCAGTAACTATGGAGGAATTAAAGGTTGTATTATCTCTTTTCAAAAAAGATAAAAGTCCAGGGCCTTATGGTTGGACTGTCGAATTTTTCACTTACTTTTTTTATTTAGTAGGGGAGGATCTCCTTGAGATGGTTGAGGGGTCGAGATTTAGAGGATCTATTGTTGGGAGCCTAAATTCGACTTTCCTAACCCTTATACCAAAAGAAAACAAACCAAGTTACATTTGAAGATTTTCACCCTATCTCACTATGTAACCTTTGCTATAAATTAATTTAAAAAATCATCGCGAATCGGATAAAACCGATCCTGTCTAGATCAATTTCTGCAGAACAGTTGGGTTTTTTGAAAGGGAGGCGGATTCAAGATGCTATAGGAAAAACACATGAGAGTCTTCCTAGCATAAAAAGAAAGAAATTAAAGTCACTTGTTTTGAAATTGGATCTGCGGAAAGCATATGATTGCATTGATTGGGATTTTTTAAGGATGACTTTATTACAAGTGGGCTTTGGTCTCCAAATGATCAAGTGGATTATGAGTTGTGTAAATTCCTCTTCTTATGTAGTTTTACTTAATGGCGAGGCTACAAATTTTTTCAGAAGTGGCAGAGGACTACGCCAAGGCTGTCCATTATCTCCATTATTATTTATCTTGGTTATGGAAGGCCTCAGCCTTTTATTAAAAGAAAGCAAAGGGGAAGGCAATTTAACAGGTATAAAGGTGTCCACAATGATAAAATTCTCCATTTATTATTTGTGGACGATGTTCTAATTATGACCAAGGCTACATTAAAAGAATGGTTGGAAATTGACAAAATTATTAAGTTATTTTGTAAAGCATCGGGACTTCAGGTTAATGATTAAAAAACAACAATGCATTTTGAGGGTTTATTTGATGCTGACCTTATCCCTTGTAAGTCCTTTCTTCCTTATACCTTTACTGATGTTTCATTCGGTTTCAAATATCTTGGATATTTTCTAAAGACTAGGGTGTACAGGGCCGATGACTGGAATTGGCTAGTGACCAAAATGGAAAAAAGATTGGATTATGGTGCAACAAGTGGTTATCCTTGGGTGGAAGATACATTTTATTAAAGTCAGTTTTGGAGAATCATCCGATATATTGGATGTCTTTGGAGACCATTCCCCGCTCTGTATTGATCAAGATTCAAAAACTTATGTTCAATTTCCTCTAGAGTGGTCACAGAGAAACTCAACAAGTTCATCTTTGCAGGTGGGATCTTCTTTCCAGACCAAAGAAGTGTGGTGGTTGGGGGTTTTGCAACTTATTTCATTTCAACATTACCTTGAAGGTAAACACTCTATGGCATGTGATGACTTGGGAAGGCATTTGGCACAATGTAATAATGGATAAATATCTTCCCAATACAACGGTTACCAATTGGTTTAGACTGGCCTCCCACAAACATACATTTGCGTCAAGGATTTGGAATAGTCTTATAAAATCCGTCCATGTGATTACTCATTGGATTAGCTGGTTACCAGGTTCGGGCCACCTTATTTCCATTGGTAGAGACAAGATTTTAGGACCGGGTGACAATTCCTTTCTCTTAGACACTCTTATCATACTTTTAAGACAACAAAAAATCACAGTTCTTGCTCAAGAAAAAGGTTCACAGGACCACTTTACTTTTTCCGAAAAATGGATCTGCAACGAAGAGTTGGGTATTACAAGTAACCTGGCAATTGAATGGGACTGTTTTCGTAGAGCGCTTATAGGTGTTGGTGTCACGATCCAAGATACAACTGATACTTTGATATGGATTAGGGGCGATTCTTCAGGGACCATATCGGTTAAAGACATGTATTCAACTCTTATATCTACTCAGAGATATCCGACCTGTGGTGGCTGGCGGTTAAATATTTGGAAATGGGACTTACAACTTAAGATCAAGTTATTCATTTGGATGGCAGCTGAAAACAATATTTTATCCTGGGCTATTCTTCAAAAAAAAGGATGGGAGGGCCCAAGACTTTGCTTTTTATGCAAAAAAGTATTGAAGATAATAGCCATATGTTCATTCATTGTACCTTCACCAAGTTAGTCTGGGGTAGATTAAAATCAAATGTGAAGTTAAATTTTTTTTGGGAAGGGACTTCACTTTTTGAGTGTTTTTTTTTTCATGGACAAAGGACAAATCAGTTTCTCCAACTATTGCTTCCCTTACCTACTGGTATATTTGGTTAGAGAGAAATAAAGTTATTTTTGAGAATGCATCTCCTTCAATACTTTATGTAGTCTACAAAACTCTCAGATATCTCAACGGGCTTCCTTCATCTAAAAAATAAACCCCATTAAGAACTTGCTCGATCACTCATCAAGTTGGCACCGCTATTGCATGTTTTGATGGGGTTGCATTTTCAGGAGGCAAGCAGTGTGGAACTGGTGGTGTTATCAAAACACCAGATTCTACTATATATAGATGGTATTTCAACTACGGGGAAGGAACCAATACTAAGGTAGAAATTTTGGGAGTTTGGGCTACTCTCACACTTGCAAATCTTTTGTCTCTTCAAAAATTACATGTATTGGGGGAATCAAAGGTAATCATTGAATGGCTAAACAATAGAGGTAGACTCCAGGCTATCGCCATTGAAGGATGGAAGCTCATAACAAAGGATTTAATCAAATATTTTCAAGAAATTAGCTTTCATCATATATTCATGAAATTTGACAAGGAGGCAGACCAATGATCAAAACAAGCAATCTATGAACCAGAAGGCATAATATCATATTTCAAGTGGGAAAATGGGGCTGCAGGACCTCTATCACATCTCAACCTTTTCTGATACTTCCCTATAGTCGATTTTTGAACAGGCCTACTATTTTTTTTGGACTCCTTTTCATATGAAATGGATACTAGTTTGAGTAGATGAACTTTTTTTGACTTCTATTATGTTTATTTGCCATCTCTAAGAAGCATATATCCTTGGAGGATTGTAAGGAGGCTATATTTTGGAAAGTCTTTCCTGGTTGTTATTGGCTAGTCTGGTATGCTTGATTGAATCATTGTAATGAACTTGAAGATGTAAAAAAAAATGATACACTAATATAATTTTGAGCAAATTTTCTATTGGAAAAAAAAGGTGTTGATGACACCCATCTTTTGAGCAGGGTAATGATGCTATTATGTATGTAAGGGTTTTTTTTTCTCAAAAGTTGGATGCACTATGTCCCATCAAGTTTTTTTTGAGTTAAGCAACACATCAAGGAATGATATGCTCCCATTTTTTTCTATTTTTATGGTAAATTTAATGTGCTTAAATTGATGATTTAGTTGTTTAAGAAATTTCTCAAGTTTCTCAATGTCATATAGCCACTTTACAATGATATCGTTTATGAACCTCTTCCACCATGTAAGCACAAAATTTTAAGATTCAAGCACTTTTTTCTTGAAATGTTCCATAAAATTTAGGTTTGGCATTATGAGAGAAAGCGACAACCCCATTGCCACGCCGCTTGTTTGTTCATAAAATTCTTCTATTAAACTAAAGAACATGGAGTGGAGGCCCAACTCTACTAATTTAGCAGTACTTGGATCAAAACACTCTTTGTACCTGGATCGAAACACTCTTTGTTGTCCTATACTACTTTGTCAAGAGGGATTTTGGTAAACAATGAAACAACTTCGATGCTTACTAAGTTGTTTTGAGAATTAACCCTTTCATTTTTAATCAGGTTAACAAAGCCTTTTGAATCCTTGATGGAGGACTTAGTGGTCCCCACTAGTGGTTTAAATAACCTTGCAACATACTTGGTAATCTCATAAGTGGGTGAGACAATCATGTTCACTATGGGTCTAATAGGGATTCCCTCTTTATGGATCTTAGGTAATCCATAAATTCTTGGAGTTATCTCACCACTTGGCATAAATAATTTCTTGGTCCTTTCTCCTATACTATCTTCATTTATAGCCGTTTTGACCTCCTTAATAACCTTGTTGATCGAATTCTTGTCCAACTTCTTCTAACTACCACTAGTGGTAAGATGTTCAACTATATTGGTATTATAGTCGTTTTCGTTCATTACAATGGTGACTCCTCCCTTATTGGCTTCTAAAATGGAAATGTTGTCATTGTTTATAAGCTTCTTAAGAGAAAATTGAGTGTTATCTTGCTTAGATTCATCCTACAAGGTTTGGATCATCTAACAACTATAGTGCAATCATGTCTCACTTCCTCCTTCACACCATCAACTAGGGATTTAATGTTCTCTTCCATGCAATAAACAATTTTCTTAATCGATATATTTCTAGGTGTGATAACAAACCCTAGTCTCTTTCTTAATACACTACAACTGGTGATGTCCAACACAATGTTAGATAGGTTGACCATGGCCTTTTTGGCATTATTGCCACCAATGTCGTTATTTTCATCACTACTATAGGTTTTCCCAACTAGCTTCAAGTATAGATCCAACGTTCTATGTGAAACACTAACTAGGGCAACCTAAACCCCCCTTATTTTTCCACACACTATAACCATGCTCAAATTATCGAAGGGTCTTTCATTCCTTTTACTATGTACATGATTCTTGATGAGAGTGAAAATAGGAGTGATGCAAGGTTGTCCAAGGGGAAGAGGAATTTATTTAGATAACATTTTTTAAGCACTGCAACTAAAATAGGACATACTTCAGTGCATATTACCACCACACAAGTCAACATCAAATGCATAGTAGAATCCTTAATAATTCCATATTCTCCTAACAATAAGTAACCATTTAATTATTTATCAATGAAGAACAAGTATTGTTGATGGAACAAAATCCCCTCCTTTTACTACATTTATCGCTTTAAATTAGCAATGAAGTCATGGGTAGTCATCCTTGCAAGTGATCTCACAAAGATCAAGAAAGGCATTGTCAAAGTGATGGTCTTCCTTATTAGTAATCTCATGAGGATCATACATGACTTTGCCCAACCATAACTTAGTTTAAGGTTTTCATCAAATAATTGGTAAATAGGGTTTCTATGAAATAGTTTAATAACCTTATGTAATGTTTAGTTATTAAGTTTCCCTACTCCATGAAAATTGATAAAAAATTTCATAACAACAAGAGGATTTCAATAGATTTATTAGGTTTCAACTCAATGTCACCCTTATTGATGTTCAATTTTCCATTACCACCCAATACTCTATAAGTGAGAATCAAAACCATAAAACACAAATATGTCACTATATTTTTGTACAAACAAAAGCATCTCTCTAAAACCCAAGTTGAACCACTTTGTAACAATTGGTCTAGAATCAAGAAATTCACAAATAAAAAAATTATAAAACATTGATACTATGCACAAGTATCAATTATTAACATTTTGTTTCT
Source organism: Picea abies (assembly GCA_900067695.1). NCBI lineage: Eukaryota > Viridiplantae > Streptophyta > Pinopsida > Pinales > Pinaceae > Picea > Picea abies. Next base: position 9,193 of record CBVK0102800284.1, read on the forward strand.
CAAAATATTAATGAAATTAGACACTTAGTTTAAAACAATACAAACAAAAAAAATAAATGATTCCTCTAACTCTTTCTATTAATCTTCAAATACTTAATTAAGTAGCTATTTTTAAGAAGAAAAAAAAACATCAAAATTTAAAGCTTAAATTTAAACATCATTCTCATATCAAGTTCCTATTCTAATTTCTCCCTTAAATCATTCTCATATCAAGTTCATATTCTAATTTCTCTCTTAAATTCGATGTTAATGTTGTTTCAGAGTAAAGCATGCCAATGATGTTGTGTAAAACATAAAATATCCATTAAATATTCAAACCATGAAAGAAGGGGTATTAGTTTTTTTACTATTCAAACCATGAAAGAAGGGGTATTAGTTTTTTACTAGGTTATTCAAACCATGAAAAAAGGGGTATTAGTTTTTTAAACCATGAAAGAAGGGGTATTAGTTTTTTTACTATTCAAACCATGAAAGAAGGGGTATTAGTTTTTTACTAGGTTATTCAAACCATGAAAAAAGGGGTATTAGTTTTTTAAAACCATGAAAGAAGGGGTATTAGTTTTTTTACTATTCAAACCATGAAAGAAGGGGTATTAGTTTTTTACTAGGTTATTCAAACCATGAAAAAAGGGGTATTAGTTTTTTACTAAGTTAAAGGAAAATTTAAAAAAAAACAAAAAAAAAAAACATTATTATTAATTAATGTTATAATTTATTGAATTATAAGAAGTTTAAAATTTAAATTAAATATTTAACATTTAAATTATGTGTGTAAATACAATAGATTCCATTTGAGTGTATTCATTTGTAGAGTGCATAAATGTACAAGGTCACCTCAACCATTCATTCTTCTAGGGGGGAATGTGTGTACATGTATTAAAATGTACACCTTCACCCTTCACCACCTATTCTCTTAGAGATGAAGGTGTTCACACATGCATAAATGTACATAATGTACACCTTCACCCTTCACCGCCTATTCTCTTAGAGATGAAGGTGTTCACACATGCATAAATGTACATTTTCATTCCCACTACTCATTGTTCTAAGAGATAAAGTTGTGCACAATTGCACACACTTTCAATCTGAGAAAAGTGTATTGAGAGATACAATTTTGCACAATTGCATACACGTACAATCTAAGAAGAGTGGATGAAAGTGTGCATTTCTAGTGATGTGATTTGAACTTCAAATCAAAATTTTCTACTTATGTTTATGGATAAGGTTTAAAATTAAAAAAATGTTTTTATGCTCATATATCAAAGAAAAAATAGAGATAATGGTGTTACACCCTTATAGAGTAAGAGGTTAAACTACAACCCGCGATAGCATTTGGAGATAATTTTGGATGCTATTAGAAAACACATGACCCCACTAGAGGTAGCCTACGCAATTATCAAAAGGGATACTAGCTTTCTTACAGATGTTATCTAGGTTGAAACCACCTTTTGGTCCTATAATAAGACCTAAAACTATTTATGATTGGCTAAGAGCTTATCTTCCTCGAATGTAAGGAAATAGATTAATGGTCCAAGACCCAAGAGCATCTCACGAGAGTGCAAGTCTACCCCTTATAGACTACCAATAAATTATTTTAAGTGACCTAGATTTTCTTAAATGATAATGATCATAATCAACTCATGTTCGTGGATAACAACCATCAATAATTGTCCACAGCAATAATTGATAACTAACTAATTAAATTTAAAAGGTTATGATAAATTTTGCTATCTTTAAAAAATAATAATAATAACAACGATACTATTATACCATTATAAAAGTATAATAAAAGATGACCAAGCTCATTAGAAGATTATGGTAATGTTGTTGATGACTCGTCTTTGCATTCAGGGTGCGGAGACGGACTTTAATGGTATCTTTGGAAATCTTCGCCACATAAGTGATTAGATGTTTTTCCTTATTGAATTAATATGACTGCTATTTTTATTAAAAGAAGCAACGTTAATATTATATTTAAATATTTTATATGCATAAAACCCAGCGTGATTATTCTTTCCGGATTGTGGAAAATGGAGGAATAGTTTAAAGTAGGAACGAAAGAACAAATATTTTTTCAAATTATTATAATATATATAATTAATTAATATATTTTTAACAATATGAAAGATTGAAGTTCAACTTAAAGACGGTGGAGACGAAAGAATAAGTACATTCCTACTTTGTTATGGATATTTTTGAATAGTCATTAGAAACTAGCACAGCTGCTAATATAGCAGTTAGAAAACGTCGAAAGGTATTGGCTTGTAAAGAATTTATTAAATTTTATTATTGATTAACAAATAAATTGTCGGGCTTCATTTATCTGGTGTTAATATTTTAATTTATGTTAATCACTGACCTGGCAATCAGTTAGCTATCAAAGTAATTTTTAAATATGATTAGGTAAATGTAAAAAAGTAAACACATAAACTGAGGTCTTTATAATAGCTAGGAAGTTAATGATTGAAATCACAGCCATTTATTTTGTGTGACTACTAAGAATATTCCAGCCGTATTTAATCCTGTCCATAGAAAACTTATTAAGCACTAAACCCCTATTAAATCTGCCCATTGTCAATAGGTGTACGCCTTTCGGCATAAAGATAATACAAATATATTATATGTAATTGTTTATATTATCTCAAATAATTACAAATATAGTGTTTATGTTATTTTTTTAGTATGATATTTTCATTTTTCATTTTATTTTTTAAATTTTGTTATTGATTCTTTTAATTTTATTGGAGTTGAGTGAGCTTAATGGTTAAGAACATGTGTTTTCTTATTGGAGGTCATTGTTTCAAATCAAGAGAAGGTAGGCTATATACACCTCCGTAAACTTTAGCAGTTTGACTTGGCCGTGACCTTAAAATTAGATTATTATTCTTATTAATTTTTATAAGAATTGTCTCTAACATACATTTATTTAATATTATTTTTATCTATTTTTTTAGAATATAAAATTTCAAACTTATCTTAATTGCATATTAATTTGTAATTTTGTAGTTATATAGAGATTAAGTTAAGATAATAAATGCATTCAATTATAAAATCATACTAAATTAATGTATAATGGTATATTTATTTACTATTTTTCATAACACATAAATTACAAATGTAACTTAAGAGCTTTTTTTTTTTTTCAACGAGAAAAATATGCTTTATATTCAAAAGGATATAAGAATGTACAAGTCTATTTTTGCGGAAACCACGAAAACAAGAACTATGCAAGTGGAACAAGCAATCCATACAAAACAAATCTGTACCATGGCAAAACCGGGACCGTTCCAGATCCATGGGAAGGTAGCACTAAAACAAAAGGTGGCCGAATCAAAGATTGATCATGTTGGTAGGTCCTTCATTGCCTTCCTCCCACCTTGTAAAACAAATGTGTCTCGATGGCAAGAACAAAGCTTTTTTAGAAAGGGTATCCGCCTCGCTGTTTTCCTCTCTTCTTGTTGTTGCAAAAGCAATAGTTAATACAGAAATAAAATGCAAATGTTTTGTGTATATAACTGGCCTATGATATAAAGATTATGGTATGCAAATTTTTTTTTTGGTTATATATGGGTAGGGATATAAAGATTATGGTATGTGCATTTTTTTTTTTGGTTATATACGGGTAGGGCTAAGACTTAGGTCTTGATCCTACATGAATGCCAATCGATGAAAACTATGTGGTGATTATTTACAAGGTTTGTTATGGTTTAGTCGCTCTCTTTTCTCCTTCCATGATTTAGTGTCATGCTCTTGCAAAAGCAATGGTTAATACTTAAATAGGTGTGTGAATAAGTGACTTATGGTATAAACATTATGGTATGGGAATATATTTTATGTGTTAAATATGGTAGCGTTAAGACTTCAGATCTTGACCCTATAAAAATGTCAATAGATGAAAACTATGTGGACTTTGGTAAATATTATGAGGATTTGGGTGATGTGATAAAGAATTTTACAAAAGATCTTCATAAGATTTGGTAAATATTATGAGGATTTGGGTGATGCGATGTAACTTTCTTGAACAAATTGAAACCTAAGTTCAACCCATGTATTGAAGGCATGTTGATTGGGGATTCATGCACCAAACATTAATACATGTTGTTCATGATGTGGATATGGCTTTTAGTGCATTCTTATGTGTAAATGATATGGAATTTGATTGTTTCTAGTGTTTGGTTTGATGAATATTTTTTTATTTTATTTAGATCAACTGATTTATAGATATGGATGACCCAAACTATTGTTTCAATAGTAGAATCAATGTTTATGTTACACCTAGGCATGGAGAGGTATCTTTCCACGTTGCTTTCTTCTAATAGTCCATTGACTACACTACAATCATCTAGTAGCCCCAAGGCAATCACCATGCCATCAATAGCTCCATCCTCTACCATAGTCTTTATGACTACGTAGCAGTCAACTAGTAGCACCAAGCTACTACCATGTTATCCATTAATCAACTAGTAGCACAAATATACTACCATGCTGTCACAATTACGTAGCAATCAACTAGTAGCACGAAGTTACTACCATGCTATCCAATAGTCTCCATGGCTATGCAATAATAAACAAGTAGCACACAACTATTACCATGCCATCAACCATAGTCATGAGTTGTAATCAATTAGTAGTTACAAAAGCTACTACCATGCAGTCCAATGGTCTCCATGACTATGCAGTAATCAACTAGTAGCACACAACTACTACCATGCCATCATCCATAGTCATAGTCTGCAATCTCTATACCTATGCAACAATCAACTAGTAGCAAACGACTACTATTATTCCATCAACCATAGTTATAATCTCATGATGATGAGTCTAGTAGCATGAAGATACTCCCATAGTATCCACAATTATGCTATATTGTTTCTCCTCTCCTGGTATTCCTCTTCACACCCATCCACTGAGTGGGATTACTACATCACTCCCTTAGTCACTTTGCACGACTAATTTGGGAAGCCCTTGTTCAAAGGGAAATTTGCTAGAGGAGAAACATCACACCTCCCTCTCAACGAGGGTGGACATTTTGCATTACGTCAAGCTTGTCTCTAAAGTACTCATACTTTACTCTAGACAGAGGCTTGGTGAGAATGCCCGCTATCTTCTCATCTATGGATATGTGCTTGAGCTCCACTACTCCTCTCTACACTGTGTCTTAGATGTAATGGTATTTGATCTTTATATGCTTCGAATTTTCATGAAAGACAAGATTATCTAAAATCTTACTGCAACTTTGATTGTCACAATGTATCAAAGTTGGCTCCAAATCTAGATCAAATAACCCTACAAGCAACTTTTGAAGCCATACTGCTTCCTGAATTGCAACACTGGTTGCAATATACTCTGCCTCCGCTGTACTAAGTACCACTGACATATTTTTTCTACTCAACCATGAGATCATACTTGATCCCAAATTGAAGCAACATCATGATGTGCTTTTCTGGTCCATTGCACTCCCTACCTAGTTAGAGTCTGTATAACCCTACAACTTCACTTCTCCATCTGAGACATATCTAAGTCCATATTAAGATATACCATCCAGGTACCTCAACAAATGTTTTGATTCTATCCAATGTACATGTCTAGGATCCACCATGTATTGACTCAAAGTGTTCATTGTAAAACATATGTCTGACCTGGTGTTAACCAGGTACATCAAGGATCCGATCAACTGCTTGTACATTGTGGAATCCACCAAATATGAAGATGAATCACTTAAGAGATTCAGATTTGTAACAATAGGTGTGGCCATGGACTTGCAATCCATCAACCCAAATCTTTGCAGGATCTCAACTGTATATTTTTCTTGGCTAAGGAAAATCTCATCTAGTCTTTGCCACACCTCCAATCCCAAGAAATATCGCATCAGACCTAGATCCTTCATTTCGATCTCTGAAGTGAGCTCCCTCTTGCACCCAACTATGAGCTTCTCATCCCCTGTAAGAAACATATCGTCCACATATATGACCAAAATCAATGGGCAACCATCTTCAACCTTGTAATAAAGGTTGGGATCTAGATCACTCTTGGTAAACCCCAAGATCATAAGATATCTATCTATTCTAGCATATCGTGTCCTGAGTGCCTTCTTAAGCCCGTACAAAGCCTTCTTTAATTTGCAAACATAGGACTCCTTCCCATAGATCACAAAACCTTGTGGCTGCTCTATGTACACTTCTTCTTCAATTAAAACATTCAAGAAAACAATCTTGACATCCATCTGGTGTAATTTACATCCCATTACAGAAGCAATAGAAATAATCAATTTGATGTAAGTGTACTTTTATACTGGATAAAATGTTTCATCATAATCTTCTCCCTCTTTTTGGGAGAACCCTTTAGCCAAAAATCTTGCTTTGTACTTCTCTATGCTGCCATTTGGAGCATGCTTGATCTTGTAGATCCACTTGAAAGTCATTACTGACTTCCCCTTTGGTCTTAGAACCACTTCCCACACATCATTCTTCATGATGGAGTGGTACTCCTCCATCATGGCATCCTTCCATACTTTCTTCTTAGCAACTTCTTCAAAAGTGGAAGGTTCTGAATCAATGATTTTACTCATCAACACCACATAGCTGAAAAACTTGTGTGGTCTCTTGCTATCTCTAAAGGATCCTTTGGAAGTTGCATGCCCTTCAACTTCCTACAAAGTGTTCCAAAGCCAAGCCAGTCTCTTCCTGATAACTGTAACTTCTCTGGGTGGATCTACATGTCTTTCTGTCTCTATTGTTTCATTTTGATCTTCTGGAATGAGTTGTTTTGGAGTAGAGTCAACCATTACTACATCCCTTGGAGCTTCCTTCTCCTCTCTATCCTCATCCATGTGAGACTCTCTATATTTCCTGAAGGCTTCATCTTCATCAAATGTCATGTCCTCTCTAATCTCTATCTATCTTTGTTTGGGATTGCATATTCTGTAAGCCTTCTAAGTCTCACTATATCCAACAAAGGTGACCTTATTTCCCAAAGGCTCCAACTTCATTCTCTTTTCTTTGGGAACATGTATATACACTAGACAACCAAATATCCCCAATTGAATGATTTCTGGTTTCTTTCCGGTGAAAACTTCTTCTGGTGTCTTGTTCCCAAATATCTTATGAAGACTTCTATTCAGGACATACATGGATGTACTAGATTCTTATTCCCATAGATGCATGCGTAAGCTCTAGTCATGAATCATTACTTTAGCTGCTTCTACGATAGATCTGTTCTTCCTTTTTGTAACCCCATTTTTCTAGGGGTTGTAGGTGATCCAAAAACGAAGGTATTACTGATAAATCGAAAGTTAGTTTAATGTACTTTTTGCATCAGATCGTTAAGAATGCGAAATATGTAAACTTGTTATCTTGTTTGTAGCATATCAAATGTGACTTTTACTTGATGCTTATTAATGTATAAAGAGATCAGTCATTAATATACATGCTACAAATGAAGAGAATAGAACAGCAAGACAGAAAGAGAAATAGAGACAAGAGGTTGATAACGGAGTTCACCAATCGTTGGCTACGTCTCTGGGCCCACTTCCAAGTGGAGGACCTCTTTATTGCTCTTTAAAATGCTCAAAGTTCTCTTACAATGCTCCATGTTGTTACATTACATACTTCATGTCTTCTGTACAAGACCTCCTTGCTCAAATTCATGCATGCACCATCAAAATCCTCTCAACAACATGAGAAAAACGCCTCTCAAAACACAACATAAGTAATTGTCATTGATGTCAACAAATGTGTTGGATGTATTTGAAGAAGTATACAATAATCCCCAGAGGTGTGGTCATGAAGCATGAATTTCTTTTAGGAATAAGGACATGAATGACAATGTAAATACATATAACACACTCATATATCGATACTCCTTGTTGTGTTGTTTCCAACAACAGTTGGTACGTCACGTAGTTCCTCACGACTGGGGAGTTATGAGGTCATGAATTTGGAAGCCTCGAAGAATGGTTAAGAATATCATAAATGGTTTGAACAAAAACTTGTTATTTGGCTCCAAAATGAGGAAAAAGCGTAAAATAGTTGTAAAATTACAAGTGAAAGGAGAATGTGTTAAAAATTAAAAACTTTATAGTTTGCAAAAATATAGCCAAACTTTTATCTTCCTTTTTCATTATAGCAAATTTTTGAGTTAGACATCCAAATAATTATAAACATTGATGACCTTTTACCTTTATATCAAATAGGAAAAACCAATTTATTATAGATACAAATAAATAAGTATAACACCAAATGTAAATTAAATTTATAAAATCAAAAAACACATTATGAAAAAAAAAAAAAACAAATTGGTTTTATCAACTTAAATAAAATATTTTAATTATTGTTATTGAAAAAAGTGCTCATATACATATAACAATGCATTCCTTAAAACATCAAACTGCTTAACTTAAAATATAACTATGCTTTTCTTAATTTATAAAAAATGTAACTATGCTTTTCCTAAAATATAAAATATATCAGTCATTTTCTTAAAATATAACAAGGCTTAACTTGCTTAGTGCGAGTTATAAAAAAAAAAAAAAGTCCATTAAAGGAAACTACAATCTTCACTTCCATTCCTATGTTCTTTGACTTGGGCCCCTTTATAAAGAAGTATAAAACTATTATATTCGCTTATAATATATATTCCTTTTACGTGTTCATCAAATGAAGTGCTATTATGAAACCATCAAATATTAAAGGCCAGTTGTAACTTATACTACCATTCACCTGTTCCTATCGTATGACGTTCTTCTAAACAATCAACAAAACAATTATAAATTATACTTTCATTATGTGGCGTTGTTATAAATTCGCCTAGCGTTGTTATTAACAATAAATTACACTGTCATTATATGGCGCGGTTATAAATTCATGTGTTCCCACACTACGTTGTTCTTACAATCAAATACTACAATAAATTAACACAGACTCCCACGTTGTTTCCATTTCACCAGTCCCTAAGTAAAATCTAATCCCGATTTAGTTAACTACTATACGGTAAGGCAAGATAGCTTAAAAACTATGATAATCCAAAATAAAAAAAAATGAGAATAAAACTCCATTTCAGAATCGTACCCTCTAGGCAATTCCGACGAACTCCTTTGTCGCGCATTCAAGTTTTTTTTGCGTAAAGATGTGTTGTAAACCATAATGGTCCATTTTTAGTTCAAATTGTCTTCCAATAAGGTAGCGTCGTCTCCATACTCTTGAGGTATAAACAATGGTTAACAACTCCAAATCGTGCATCGCATAGTTCTCCTCACGCCTTCTCAACTTTCTCGAGATGTAAGCGATCACTCAACCATATTTCATCAAGACTCCACCCAAACCTTTCTTGCATGTGTCAGTGCATACAAATAAATACTTGTCCATGTCAGTTGTGTTAGCCAGAACTTTTCAGCTAATGCACGATAGACATTTTTTGTGGTGAGTGTGCCGGATCAATCTCCTCATGTCCACAAGAAAGTATCTGCCCGCTCTTGTAATCAGATGCACGCGTCCATAATAGGCATGTGAAACCTTCCCACTCACGAGAAAGATCAGAATCCAACTTTAGATCCGCGCTGCTGAGCCAAATTTCGCCCAAATGCCCCCACTGGTCGATGATTTGAATTGATTAAGGAAAAAAAGGCTTTTACTATGAAGGTGCACCAGCCGCTGAGGGGAAAGCATGGCATGTCTACCGAATCCCAATAAACTGTCTCTGCCTACTTCAATGAGATAGCCATTACCAGGATTCCACAAAAGCCATTGCAGAATGATGGGAAGGGACTTTAAGAGGTGTTTCCAGGTTTGAGAGCCGCTGGTGGGTCTCTCCGAGGCCGATCTGATCCAGATATGAACCGGTAAATGTGGGAAGTATTTGGCCTTAATTACCTTACTCCAGAGACCGAGTTTCATTAGAATTCGCCAGAGGGTGTTGGCCGAGAGTGCCCTGTAGAAGAAGGGCAGATTTCTAAGACCCCAACCACCCATCAACTTTGGTTTTGAAATTGCATCCCATCTACAGAGATGGTAACCAGAGATCTTCTTGCTACCAGTCCAAAGGAAGGAGAGAATAAGTTGGCAAAGGGTCCTCAGAACAGAGACCGGGATGTGAGCTAACGCCATCCAAAAAACCGGCAGGCTTTCCAAAATAGCTTTTATGAGAATATATCTTCCTCCCAAGGAGAGCATCTTGTTACACCAATGATGAATTCTTCTTTCAAATTTGTCAATAAGCCAGAGCCAATCTTTGTTAGAATATCTGGAGGATTTGATAAAAAATCCAAGGTAGGAAAACCCCTCCGTTAGCTCCGTTGAAGCATATCTGAACAACTCTTTTAAATCTGTTAGTAAAATCTCCTGTGCATTCAATGCTAGGAAGATAGATTTGTGGATATTTGTCTCCAAACCAGAGGTAGCGCAGAAGGTGTTTATGATGGTGTGTATGATGGTCCATTCAGCAAGACTGGCCGATGTCAAGATCAACACATCATCAACAAAGAGGATATGCAGGATATGTGTCAGCCCCAATATTTTTACTCTAGATAGATGGCCCTTCGCTTGACTATTTTTGAGTAGGATGCTGAGCCCTTCAAGGATCAAAATAAAAAGAAGTGGTGAGAGAGAGCAACCCTGTTGGAGCCCTCTTTCACAATGAAAATCTTTGGTAGCTTTCCCATTGATCAGAACAACAAGGGTGGCCGAGGATATGCATCCTAAAATCCAATTGGTTATAACTAACCCAAAACCACACTGTAGAAGAATAAGATGCAAAAAGTTCCAATTGACGCAATCAAAAGAAGAATAAGATGCAAAAAGTTCCAATTGACGCAATCAAAGGCCTGTTTGAGATCCAGCTTAAGAAGAATGGCTTGTTGTTTCCTTGACTTTAAACTATGGATGCATTCCTGAGCTACTCCAACTGCATCGAGAATTTGTCTTCCTTTTAGGAAGCTGAGCTGTTCCTCAGAAAGTGCCCTGGAGAGTAAAGGGAAGATTCTTCTGGCAATGATCTTAGAAATTATTTTGTAACAAAGGTTGCAGAGTGAAATGGGACAGAAGTCTTTAAATTGTCTGAGAAGATTTGATTTAGGAATCAAGACTATATAGGTATTGTTTAGCTGGGGATTTATCACACCTCTTGCTCTAGCATCCTCCACGACGTCCAGAAGATCCTGACACATAATATCGAAAAAATGGAGATATAATTCGACCGACCACCCGTCGGGTCCAAGACTCTTTTCTTTTTTGAAACCACTGAGTACCGCTAACAGTTGCTCCTTTGTATAGGGGGATTCTAAGGCTAGAGCCTCCTCAGTAGTCACCATCTTTGGAAAGCGGCTTGCTAACTCAACCTGTGCTGTAAGGATAGGAGCAGAGGCAACCTGAAAAAAAGATTTAAAATGGTTGGCAGCAGCAGCTTTGATGTCTTCCTGAGTGTGATGTATTGTACCATCCTCCTCTTCAATATCCCAAAGTTGCTTTTTTGAACGTCGGGCACTGGCAATCCGGTGAAAGAAACGTGTATTTTTATCCCCTCGAGCAAGCCAGAGCATTCTGCTCTTTAAACGCCATCTCTCCTCATCTTCACGAAGGAAAGTATTACGAGCTTTCTCTAGCTCGCGGATTTTATAGTCAATGTCAGTGTTGGCTAGGTCCTAGATCTGTAATCAAAGTAGGTCATCCAGCTCCTGTTCAATCCTGTTGATGGATCTGTAACTTAAGAGCTTTCATCTCTCTTTCTTACTTAGTCAAATTTTCAACATTTCTCCTCTATTTTAATTCTACTAGCTAATTGAATAATCATTCCAACTAGAGTGTCTACGATCATATTATTCTCATTATTAACTTGTCATCTTTCATTTGATTTATTCCTCTCTTTCTCTACCAATCCAAGTCTGACTATTTGAATCCATACCTAACTATTCAACTACTTCCCCGTTGTGACCTTTTACCTTCCTTTAACATGTTGTCTTAATATTTTGTCATATTGTTTCATATTGCATTGTTCTTAGCTGCACACACCTAGCACTCATCATTGCACTATTTTATGTGTGTTACTCCAACTATCATCTACATGCTCTCGCATTTTCTTATCTTTGTCACACCCCTTGTTGACAATATCCTTTCTTCGCTCTATGCTCAATAATTTTTTCCAAAATTTCACTACATAATTAGACATATTTATGCTATTATTCTCTTACTTAGACTTTTCATGGATGCTCTTGCATCAACCTCCTCTTGCAAAAAAAAATCATATGCCTATGCACTAACTCTAACTTCTACACCATTCTTCTTAAAAAATGGATACTAATTCTTTGAAATTTATATAATGTCAACATTTCACCTTCCCTTCCCCTTCACTAACTGCTTGTACTCTGCATTTGTCGTCTAAAATGTCCTCTCTTCCAAAACTTACATGATCTTCTCTAATTTCATTCTTGCCAAATGTAGCTTCCTCCAATCTACCCATGCTCTCTTTCTTCTACTTCATCATCCGTAACAACAATGTCTCCCTTATATATTTAGAGGTTTGCATCATTAAATATGGGAGAACTTCTCATACACCTCTTACAAGTCGACCTCGTATACATTATCTCCCCTTTTTTATTTTTTGCATAGTTTAATCTTCTTCTAATTCAACTAATTGTATGTAGCCTTAGGTTAACACCCCTTCCTAGATTGCACTATCACTTAATATCCATCTTCAAAACACTTGTACCCCATGTGCATGAATTCTAGCTCCTTATCCTTGTGCATTATTTTTCCACAACCTAGGTTTAGACCCATTTATAAATATGATCCATCCATGGTACAAAAGCCTCCACATCATTGCTCCACTTCATGTCAGCTAGTACATCACTTAAGTTCATCCACTATATTAAATGGTGAAATTTCGTCTAACATGTTCACTGACTTGTTCTACCTACACCAAAACTTCATCCCAGTATTTGATCTATGTCCAACTAGTCACCTCAAAACATTTCACAAACTCTGCCTCCTAACCTTTATTTATCCGGTAGTATAAGGGGATATGCTACCCAAAATTCCATTACAATGAAAAAAGGTTTCGGTGAAGCTTTTAGTAGAATATTCTCTCCCTTATCTTATCAAGCGAAGGTTTTTAACGAAGATGGTGGATAGAGGTTTTTTGGAAAAAAATCATTTGATGCACCATAATCTTATTAGTGCATTGGTGCATTGAAAGCATTGGTGCACTTTGATTAGAGTAAATTAAGAAAACATTACCTTGATCAATTTTTAATGTTGGTCATCCTTGATGTTGGACATCCTTGAGTGTTTTCCTCCTCTCCAAACATTGATGCTTCTTTTCACTGTCTCCCCACCTTGATATCTGGTGCTTTTGAATGATCAAATTTAGCCTTCACTCTCCAGGTGCAATGGATTGAAATTTTCAATCCGATGTTAAAAAACCCTTCAAAATATTTTTCAAATTTCCATGGCCATGCCTCATTGATGATGAGAGAAAACCAAGTATTTTTCTTTGTTATACCTTAACTTACATTTCTATGTTATTTTTTTTTCGTTTAACTTTAGTTTATTTTTTCATTTTTTTATAATGCCAATGATCCATGCATATACCTTTTTTGCACACCATCAGTGCATACACATGATACACTAAAGAAATGCTTCTAGTTTTTGGTAATGCATTGTGCCAGTACAATGCATTGCATGCACTAATGATGGTGAAATGAAGGACAACCTCCTTGTGATGCACCTAAGCTAACAAAATTCACCACATGGAGCTAGGAGGTGCATTCAGTTCGATTGTACATGTCCATATCTCAGTGTGCCAACATTCGTGCTCTATCCTTACATCAATTATCATGCATATAGGTAGCCTTAATGCATAGTCGAAGCAGTCACATGTAATGTGGATATTACAGTGCTTTATAGTTTCCTAGGTGCCCCGTTATAGTGCAAGTATAGTGCACCAACATACATGTGACAATGATGTAGTGCATGACACACTACAAGTGAGACATCCAGTTAAACAAAATGCACTAGCCAGAGCTAGGATGTGTGTTCAATTTGATTGGATGCATGTAGATCTTTGTGCACCATTGTCGATGAGTTATTCTCTACAATGTCTATCATGCATCTAGGTAGGCTTAAGGCACTACAAAATAAACTGTGTGTAATGTGGATGTTGTGGTCCTATGTGGTTTTCAAGGTTCCCCATTTTTAGTGTAGGTATAATGCACTATAATATGGTTGACAATAGTGTTGAGAAGGAAGAATCATTAGTGGTGCTTCCAATCAAGTAGAATGCACCATGTAGATTTTTTAGGTGCAATCCATTGGTTACAACTCATGCACATATTTGTGCACTATGCCTTGTACTTCCTATGAGGTGTCTTGACAACCTTAATGCACCTATGAAGAAACCACATGTACTGTGGATGTTATGGCTTTTTTTAATTTTTGAAGAAACCACATGTACTGTGGATGTTATGGCTTGTTTTAATTTTCTAGGCACGTCGTCGTCGATGTTGGGTTACTACATTGATATATGTGTCAACTTGCATATAGGATGGCAAATTTCTACAATCACCATAAATAGGGCATCTAGTAATCTTAAATACATAAATAGAGTTGGAGATAAACAAACTGCATTACCCAATGCCTTTAGTGTTGATGTGATGCATTTCCTATAGTGCAAGTAGATCACACCATATCCCTAGCATGTATTTATTTTCGATGCATTGTTGGATGCACCATTCATGAGGTGTCTAGGCCACATAAGTGCATCGAAATACCTAGATGGACACTCATATTTGTATCATAGTGCTCTCGTGTTACTTGGACACACCTTTTATAGTTCAAAAAACATGCATTGAAGATACATCTGTCCATTGTACTTGTTACACCATACCAACGATGATGTTGTGTATGCTACTAAATTTTTATAGAAGCATTGGGTGTGGACCACTTGTTGTATGCTATGATTGTAGATGCACTAGTGAAGACATATGTATATCGCACTTGGGTGATTTAAATCATGTTGATAACTAAAATTGAAATGACATATTTAACGGATCATATCATTGTTATTTTATGACCATTTTGATCTTGTAATTATATATTTTACTAATGATATTTTTATATGATTCAAGCATAGTAACCACATGCAAATTATTCGATGCTATGGATTTGGGAGGCATGCGATAGGGAGAAGAATATATTTGCGCAACCTATTTCGTAATGCACATATTCTCTCTCGATGAATGTTGGCCTCATCAACTTTTATGAGGAGGCCACATCCCGCTAGGGGAACAATGATTTATTGATCTAGTTGACCTGTCAGTGGGATCGTGATCGACTGGCATTTAGGTTGGGCTAGACAAGTGTTACTATCCCATTACCAAATTATCTAGAAGGGACAAATATTCCCCAGTTCCCCCTGACCCAACTATATTACATGTATTATTATGTTAGTCCCGTGATAGCCATGCCAAGTGAGTTGTAGGGTACTAAGAGATAACTATGTATTACCTTTTTTGAGTGTGAGGATGTATGAGCTTTTTACTTTATCATCTCTTTGTTGTCCACAATGATGGAAAATGCATCATATGCTCTCTTATGCATTGCATGGACATGATAATTGAGCATAGGATGCATCATATGCTCTCTTATGCATTACATGGACATGATAATTGAGCATAGGACATTATACAAGTGGTCTAGTATTTCGTGAGCAATGTTTTTCATGTCTTCTCATTTGCATTTGAGATTTTTTTTTTTATTTTCAAGCGGTTTTCAATTACTACACCTACATTTGATCATTTTTTTTTTTGTATATTTACTAACCATTGCACATATGCATATGTGAGGTTACACAGGGATGATTTTAGGGGTTAAATTTTGCTCATGGGCTAATTTTTCATGATTTTTGCCAAAAAAAGATTCGCTATTCTAAAAACGATTCACTCAAATTCTATAGGATAAAATTATTTTACCTTAAAAATCTCCAAAATTT
>CBVK0102800289.1:0-23820 GCA_900067695.1 Picea abies
CTTGGGACAAGAAGTATGACAGAGGACCGATGAGATTTTCCTGAGTCAAAGAAAATATACAGTGGGAATATTAAAGAATTTCAATATGACATAATGCAAATTCACAGTGATGGATTTGAAGAAAATGAATGACGATGATTCATATGAGATTGATCCACATCTGATTGGATCACTAATGTATCTGGTTAACACCAGACTTGATTCATGCTATGCAATGAATGTACTTAGTCATTCCATGAGTCAACCGAGACAAACTCATTGGAAAACAACAAAACATCTATTGAGATATCTATGAGGCACAGTTAGACATGGACTGAGATATGCCTCCAGTGAAGACTTGAGTTTGTAGGGATATGCATAATGCACAGAAAGTACAGTGGACCAGAAGAGCACATCCGATTGTTGTTTTAACGTGAATTTTTTCCATGGTTTCCTGGCGCAACAGAAAACAAATCTCTGTGGCCTTGAGTACCACAGAAACAAAGTATATATCATTGAGTGTGCGAAGCAGTGTGGATTCATAAGCTTCTGACATATTTACTTGATCATGAGATGGATTCTATGATTATAACCAGAGTTGTGTGAATCTCTTTGAGAACCCTGTGTTTCATGATAGATCGAAACACATTGAGATAAAATATCATTTTCAGAGACATGATGCAGAGGAAAGCAGTACACATGCAATACCTTCCTACACATGAGTAGATTGCATACATCTTCACCAAACTGGATTGGTGAAGAATACCTCTCTAGTTGAGAGGGAGTGTTAACGACTACAACCAATAAAAAGTTCTAGTATTTCCGTGTGAGAATTGGCCTAATGGAGAATGCCTCCCTAGATGAGAGGGGGTGTTGATGATTACAGCTGCGTGAGACATCCACCCAGACATAGAATGATTGAGTCAACCTAAGAGAGAGCCCATGAGTTGGGTGTGTGGTTCCTATCTGAGATAGAACTGGAATGTTGTGCTGGCCTCCTCCTTACAAAAAGTTGAGATGAACTCCAGATGATTCTCCTATGTAACACAGTGAGAAAGAAGATCTACTGAGTTGGATGTGCTTGTGGCTAAGCACAAGTGAACGTGTGAAATCCCATGATATGGGTGCATCATTTTGAGACAAAGATGAAATGATGTATTAGCCTCCTATGAGCATAGAGTTGAGATGATGAACTCCAAATGACTCCCCTGTGTAATGCAGTGGGAAAGAAGATCTGCTAAGTTGGACGTGACTATGGATGAGCATAGGTGAACACGATCCTAGTGGTTGAGCACTAGTGAGTGTGGTTCTCCTGTGAGACATAGTGAGATAGAGATGTGGACATCTTTGTGGATGTGCCCCTAGTGGCTGAGCACTATTGGGTGTATGAGATCCCTTGCTATATTGTTCAAGAGTCAAACTTACCTATAACCCTATTTGTAATGTAAAGGGTACATGTCGACACCACCTTAACGTAAAAGATAATTAATATGGTAATTATTAATTATATTATAAGTTATTGAGGTCGGCCCTATTGTGCCAATAGACACTTTTGTTGGCAGGTTCAGTCTAATATAAGTAAAGGTAAAATCCCCATTGAGGAATCATATCACAAGTGTGAGTTTGGAAATTTCAGCAAACACTTGTTCTTGGGAAAAGTGTGCACCTCTCTTGGGCGCTAGTTTTCTAGGGTTTGTGAGCACCCTTTTGTGTGATAAGTGTTTATAGTGGTGAAGGCATTTCTCTTGAAGAATATAGCAAAGGATTCGCTGGGTTTCTTCCCTTGTGTAAAAGGGTTTCCCAGGATACTTCTTGTGTACTTGTGCATGGTGTTTCTTCTTGTGATCTTGGTTGCTGCAAATTGTTTATGGTTTAAGTAAAATGCTAAGATGGAATGAACTTCTTGCTTAAGCCTTGCTTATTGAAAAATCAACACTTATCACATAATATTGTGAGTATGCCAATTGTCCATGTACATTAAATAAATATTCTAACAATTTCTTATTTTGTTGCTTCTAAGAAGAAACTTTTTTTTAGACCTATTATCTATTTTAACAAATTACATTCTAGAAAAACTTAAGTATAATAAACTACTATTATACTAAGTTCTTTAGGGTCATAATATCTAACACATTGGAGTAGAGACATGGTTACACTCAACCATACCAAACTTGTTCAACAATTCCCCAATGTACTTATTTTGGGAGATGAATATGTACTTTGGATTTTGAATCACTTCAATGCCCTAATAGTAGTGAAGATGTCCTAAATTTCCTTTAACTCTTTCTTTATGGATGCCATATAAATTTCATTGTTCCTTGTTATCAACAGATCATCTACGTACATTGCAAGATATGCCACGAATTTTCCAACTTCCTTGACAAACTTAGTTGCATCGTCAATATTGAAGTGCTTGAAGTTCAATTCAAAAGATGGTCAATTAGCTTTTCATACTAGGCCCGTGGTGTTTGGTTCAGGCCTATACGGATTTGATGAACTTGCATACTTTACGTTCTTGTCCTTCACAACAAAACCTTCTGGTTGAGATATGAAGACATTCACTTTCAAGTCTCCATTCAAGAAAGAATACTTCACATCAATTTGATGAACTTTCTATCCATTCTATGTTGCCAACAAAAATAGAGTACAAATGGTAGCCCATTTTTCTATGACAACAAAAGTCCCCTCATAATCAATACTTTATTTATGTGAGAATCCTTTTAGCATGAGCTTTTCTTTGTTCTTGTCAAGTGAGCCATCTGATTTGTAATTGTTCTTGAATACCCACTTGAAACCAATTGGTTTGGTTCCGAATGGAGGGTCCACCAACTTCCACATCCCATTTTTTATGAGAGCAATATACTCATGCATGAATTCTTTCCACTCATCATGAGAAGTGCCTTCTTTAAAGGAAGTTGGTTCAAATTTAGTATATAATTTCAAATCACAATCATATAAAGCATCCATATCTTCTACATCATCTGAATTTGAATTATCTACATCACCTCCATCTTGTCTTGAGGAACTTCCGGTTCCTGCCTTTCTGACCTCATTAGGATGAACACTTTCTAGTGTTTTTATGAGCCATTTTGGTGAACTTTTCTTAGATAGTCTAGGTTTCTCGACGGATTGAGATGGTGTTGAATTCTCATCAAGACTCAACCTTTCAATCCTCTCAATCACATCATCCAAATGAACTTCAAGTTCTAATGAAGTGGCTAGAACTCATGAGGGGGAGATGGTTCTTCAAAAGGAGATTCAAGAGATTGATCCAAGATGGGGATCCCCCCTTCAAGTTGTGGAATCTCATCATCAAATTCATGATATGTCTTTACATGAATGAATTTATCTAGATGATCAAGTTGCCTCTCAACAATTTTTTCATTCTTGGAGGATTCAAGAAAAATTACATCTTTGGAAAGAATAAATTTTGTGTTTACCTCATCATAAAGATGATATGCCTTGGTGATATTTGAGTACCCCAAGAAGATGCACTTATGACTACTTGCTTCAAGTTTGTTTCTTTATTCTTTAGGAATTAAGGCATAGCACGTGGAACCAAAGACCTTGAGATGCCTCACTAAAGGAATGTGGCCATACCACATTTCGTAAGGAGTCTTATTTTCAAGAGCATGAGATGGACACTCGTTTTTCACATAAACTGCATAGATAATTGCATTAGCCCAAAACATCAATTTTACATTTTTGAAAAACATCATGGAATGAACCATTTTTAGGAGAGTCTTGTTCATTCTTTCATCTGCACCATTTTGTTGAGAATTGTATGGAACTGTGGTTTGATGTTTGATTCCATGTTGGCAAAGATAGTTTCCAAATTCATTAGATGTATATTCTCTTCCATTATTAGTATGAAGAGAGCCAATGTGAGACTGATCTTCATTTTGAATCCATACATGAAAAATTTTAAAAGTTTCAAAATATTGTGATTCATCTTTCAAAAAGTACACCCAACACATCATGGTGTAACAATCAACAAAAGACATGATATATTTATTTCTGTTTGCAGATGGAAGAGACATGGGGCCACACAAATCAAAATGTATCAGTCCAAGTTTTCTACATGCTTTGGAAGTAGACTCATGAAACAATTGTTTGCTATGCTTTCCAAGGATACAATCATCACATTGCTTCAAGTTCATAGGAACAGTAGGAAAACCATAAACACCATTGTTTTTCAACAAACGAAGGTTGTCATAATTAATGTGACCAAATCTAGCATGCCACAAGACACTAGATGGCATTGTATCTTCATCGTGATGAAATAGATATGCATAATTTTGTGCATGAGTAGATGTCCCTTTCAACTTCAGTGGTCTTCCATATTCCACCTTGGTCATGATGACCATGTTGTCAGAAGCCTTCCTTATTTCAATTTTGCCATCGAATATATGAATAGAGTGACCTTGTTGTCAGATGTGCAAAAGAGACAACAAGTTCCTTCACATCTTAGTTAGATAGATCACATCACACATAAGAAAATATGGGAGTCCAAGCAATTTAAGCCTAATTATGAAAATTCCTAAAGGTTTGAGACTTGATTTATCTACAAAATAAACTATTCCATCTACATTGTCATTGAAATATTCAAAAAGGTCTCTCTGGAAGGTCATGTGGTAGGTTGCACATGTGTCAAGTTGCCATGCATCTCTCCAAGAAGAAAATGAAGTGTTAAACAAAGTTTCTCCTATATTGCAATGGGAAACAATATAATGAGCAGATTCATGTGCTTTACCTTTTTTGAGATCTGATTTTTTAGCTTTGTCTTCTTTCTTATTCTGTTTGTTTTTTATCTTCTCCCATGGGATTAAGTTCTTTGCTTCATGTGACCCATTCTTTCCAAAATCGTCATAGTGAAAATCAGATATCTCACCTTGGTTGTGTTTACCCCCCTGCCTCTGAAATTATTTCTTCCACATCCTCTTTCATTGCCCTCTCCTCTAGAAGATTCATGTGATTGATTCTTCCCTTTACAATAAAGGCACATGGTCCCACCATTGGACTGAGCTGACTTATTTTCAAAGGATTTTTCATGTTCTACAACTTTATCCACCAAAGTGTCAAGTGTGATGGATTTCATTTGACCACTAGCTTGCAGGGATTCAAGGTAGTGAGAATATGTAGGGTAGAGGGCCTTAATGAAGGCTCTAAGAGGAAGGTCTATCTTCACTCCAGTGGCATCAATGTCATGCATTATGTTTTTGATCGCAAAAACCAAAATCATGGGATCATCATTCTTCAAATCTAGGTTGGAGAGCTTCATGATCAATTGTATGAGTTTCAGTTCTGAGTGAGAGTCATACAGTTCCTTTAATTTCTTCAAAGCACTATATGATTCATTGATGGAAACAATATGGTGGCTAACCAATTCACTTTATGTCATAGAAATCATGGAATATGATTTCTTGTCATTGTTCTTCCATATGGCACAATCCTTATTTGATGCAGGTATGGTCGGTCTATTGCTCATTTGCTATGCTTTTGATTCAACTTCTTCTTCACTGGAAACTATTGCTTCATAGATGCCATCCCAAAAGTCATTAAAGATCAGAGTGTGTTTGATCTTTCTATACCATTCCGGGTAATTTTCTTTACTAGTCAACGTTACGCCAACGATGGATATGAGAGAACCCATCTTCCAACAGAACTTGATACTTGATTTGTGCACTCGGTCCTTCAAAATCAATTCAAACAACCAACAACTTGATTATCTCCTCATCGTTCTGAACATATGAAACAATATGGAATTCAACTGATGATGATGTATCACTGGTGATACCACGTTCTACACAAGGAAGTTGGGGTCTAGATGGCCATTGATCTTCTTCGTTGTCAAAATATTTTTCCTTTCCCAGGCGATGACCTCTTCAATCTTATTGCAAAGGTGGGTGCCAAACACACACGATATCGAGCCTTCATTTGTAGAGGTCTTAGACTAGGACTCAAACCGCCAATCCAATAATAATGCTACCTTCGAGATTAAGAAAGTCGAATCGAGCAAATAATATTTGGATGGTGAACTGACTGACTACTAACCAAAGCTTGCGATCATTTTTTACAACGAATTGGAAATGACATGGGAAATAGGAAGGAATGTCAAACACTGAATTGGGTGTCCTTCATGTGCAACATTAGTTGGGATTTCTTCCAAAGTGATTTTTCCTTCCAGAGGTTTAACTTTGGCAGTCGGATATGATCTCTACAATGCAAATGTTTGTGTGGTGCCCACTGGAGGAAAGTCCCTAGTGCTATGATCAAACGCCAATAGCCAAAAGAAGGGAAATGAGTGAGAGGACTCTATTCAAATTTCCTAGGGTTTCATTGGAATCCGACAATGCAAAGCACAAAGATTACCAGAGATAGCTCAGACAATGGGAAATAGGATGACTTAAACTATGGATAAAGAGCGCTCCAATCAATTGGTCAATGACAACAACAAGAGACTAGCTCAAAAATGGAAAGGAGAGAGCTATGGTGTTGGATCGAGGTGATTAGATTAGGGTTTTATGTAGAGAGAGCATGAACATGAATGAGAATGAACATGAAAATTGGATGAGGTAGAGAAGGAACACATTAAGAGAAGAGGCAAAAGAGAACGATGAGATATTTGATATGCAGGAGATCTTAGAGGCGTTTATGTACGTAGGAGACATACTTGCAAGCAGACATACATACTTGCAGGTAGATGGACGTTTCTGCATGTAAAAGGAGGTAAATGAAATGCCCAATGAAGAGAATCATGGAGTTAACCTATTCTTATACCACTAAGAGGCAAAGTATGGACAAAGAATGTAACTCCACATTTGATCGTTCATTAACATGAAGCCTTCATAAATATACATTCAAATGAACATTAGTCTTCATCTTCCGAGCGATTCTTCATATCACCTATGACTCTTCACATTTATGTTATTTACAATTTTATTTACAAGTTACCATAATCCAAGAATTAAGTATTCTTCAACATTATCCTTGAGGTATAAGTTTAACATTGATTTGATAGAATCCTCTCTCACTCGCTTTAAACCCAAATTACAATGTAATGCCAATTTAAAATGTAAACTTAATTGTAACATAAAAAAGCCAATGTTAATGTTAATGCTAATTGAAATTTAACACATATATGAAATGTTTTAAATTTAATATAATATATATAATAAATAATTTATGAAATATATTGCACCGTCAACTCAACTTTTTTTTACAATGCCTTCTCATCATGTTATTAGTTAATGGGTAGAAAGGTACTAATAGTAATCAATTTTTGGTTAAGAGTTAAAATGATTTGTGATTATCTAAATGCAAGATAATTTATGTGTCCACTTAAATAGTGTATTTGAAAATATATTTGGATATTTGAAATTTTCATGTAAATAATAATAAAACTTATTGATCAATTTCATAAACATACATTACTCTCTATATAATTTGTTTATGAAAAAAAAAAAATTATTATGAGTATAATGTATTATACTCTAGGCATTTATCCTCATAAACCTTCATTCATCTTTTATAACAATTTCCTTACCAATTTTATATGTAAACTTGTTTTTAACATTGATACCACATCAATACAAGAATCATTTCCATGTGAGATGAACATTGCAAAAATTCATCACGCCATCACCATTAACTTGAGGTGATAACTCCCTACTTAACTACTACCCCCTAAATAGGTAGCGCCAACATGTGGAGAGAGTGGAAAAAAATACTTTCAATGTTGGGTGGATTCAACCACATCTTGGCACTTGAATACAAAAGCAAAACAATTGATTAAGAAAAAAAAGTGATCTCTTATATTGCTTCTATGGAGAGAGTGGAAAAAAATACTTTCAATGTTGGGTGGATTCAACCACATCTTGGCACTTGAATACAAAAGCAAAACAATTGATTAAGAAAAAAAAGTGATCTCTTATATTGCTTCTATGTCTCTTATATTGCTTCTATGTGCATGTACCACTATAATAGGTGTAGAGGCCCTCCTTAGTGCAAGATGAATTTCACACCACACTTTTTAATAATACCTCAATTAATAATATCTTAATTAGAAGTAGTATAAATCATATACACTTAAACTAGGATTAAATCCACAAACACATAATAGATATCTAAAAGTTTATTTAAAAATCCTCACACTACTAGTTTTTTTAGCAACCAACAAGGTTAAGCCAATTAAACTCACATACCCACACATCAACAATAGCATTGATTTAGAACCTCATGCATGCATAAACAATAAGAAAAAAACAAAACACAAGGTTCTTTTAATTAATCTAGAAATATAAATTAGATATTCGGGGAATCTCTATGGCGTGTTGCTTTTCTCCAAATTACGATATAACTTACCAACAACAAAACACAAATTGGTCAAACCCTTTTTCTTATAGGATGCCTGCTAGTCTGAGCATCTATTGGGCTATCATTAACTACACCAAATCACCACATACAATCTCTTTCTTGAACATTGGAAATATGGGTTCCCTATTTGTTGCAATTTGACTTCTTTCCCAAAGACATTGCACATTGTTCTTCAATTCTAGGCACGCTACAACTCTTATTCTCTCTTCTTTGGGGTGCAAACTACCACTTTAGTTTCTTCTTATTTCTCCCACAATTCTACCGAGTCTCAATTGGAACTATGTTTTCTTTCTTTTTTCACAAGGGTTCTTTTCAATTTTAATTGAAACCCTCTTCTCTTCCAAATTCCTCTTCCTTCTTCACAATCTGCAAGTTCTTTCTCTTTTCCCATCATTCTACCCAACTTTTGTGTTGGAACCATCTCCTTTGTTATCATGACCTCTATCTCTTTCTTCATGGGTGATCAAATGCACAATTTCCATGGCCTTCCCCTTCCTACTATGTTTTCTTCTTTCTTCTTTACATAGTTCCCTATCTCCCTTCTTATATTTTATTCTTTGTTCTTATCATTTTTTCCCTTCTCCATCACTTATGTTCTCTGTGACAATCCTATTGCCAACTCATCCTTCCTAAATCCTTCCACTTTAATATTTCTCATTTAAAACTCTAACAACCTCCATTAATAACTAAGACCCAACGACTAGTAACACACCATACGAAATCCTTCCATCTACCTCCAAAGGCTCCAATTAAAGGCCATTAGAGAAATCGAGCTAGTCATAACCAATCCACCACCAAAATCACATGGAGGAGAGATAACACCAAGTCCGTGGAACCCTCTTCAAACGACAAGCTCACTTCCCAAAGCAAATCTACAAGGAGGGAGGGGAGTCATTGATCCAAGGTATGAGACCAGTCTTTCCCCACAAAATCTCGAGACCATAGTTGCATGGTGGTTCACTCTCACAAAACATCCCAAGGAGAAACCAAATCGTCAATTTTGAGGGAGAAATGGATGCCACATGAAAACCCCTCCTAGAGATAAAAACACGTCATTGATTCTCGCTCCTAAATCATCCTAGAGAAAGCATGGGTCATTGTGGGGTCATCCAAGGAGAGCTAGGTGATTAGACAACTTAGGTTAATTCCATTGCCAGAATATGTATGCCTCGATCTTCTCTTATATGTACATGTTGTTGAAACATAGGCAAAGGGCGATGATGCTCCTACGTCAGATTACCTAGGCAAATAAAAGCACAACCCCGTGCCGAAATCTCCAGCCTCTGCCAATCCTCCACTCTTGATTCTTCTAATCTTAAGTCATCCTAACGTGCACGTAACAACAAATTTGTTCTTCTTTCTCTTCTTCCTTCGACTCCACACCTTAAATGATTATTTGTTTTGCACTATGCAAGTAGAAGTGTTATTTCATTGATGTGTGGAATTATTCTCTATTGCAATAAACTTTCTCATAGAGAAAAATGACTCCAAATACAATTGTGTTGTCATAAACACTTCATGGAGAAATACATCTACGAATATAATAATAATAATAATCTAATTTTAAGGTCACTCAAGACACAAATTGATGTATGAGAGCCCCTTGTTTGTGGGACAAGGGACTCCCTCCACTCAACAATTTGATTGCTAAAGTCGACGAAGGTCTACATACCCTACCCCCTCTGGATTTGAACATGTGACCTCTGAGAAGGAAACACATATTCTTAACTATTAAACCCATCCAGTTATATATATATAATTTATTCAATACATATTATGAAATTTCTTATTTATTTAGAAATGATGATTTTACGAAGTGAACCTAATGGTTCACATTAAATGGTAAGTTGTGTGAGGTTGCCAAGTTGAGCACATTAGTGAGAGCTGAAGCCACCGCGATCACACAAAAACCAATATTTAAGCTCATTGAGAAACTTGTTCAATTATTCGGAAATCTCTGCATACAAATACATGTTGGGTGCATTGAATCTGGTTTCATGGACGAAATTGCTGCAGATTTTGCATCAAGTTCTTAGGAAAAATTTGAGCCACTGAGGATCTTACCAATCCAGACCACCACAAACTTAATTGTCCCACTTCCCGTTTCAAGATCATCTTGAATTGCGAGCAATCTGCACCGTCAATCATGGCTACAAACCACCGTGGGACGGTGTTACAGTTAAAGCATTAGAAAAAATGAAAATAACAATGGATGTAACTCCAAAAAAATTCACCATACATGGTCCAAAAAATTGCACCATACATTGTCATATTATAAAGTAACTTTACCAATAGAGAGAATTAATTTTGATATCAATGGATGGTTTGCTGTAAAAGAAGCATCAAAGTTTGAAGACTTCATGTAAAAATAAAAAAAGATTATTTCATACTTTTTAAGGTATTTAATATCCCGTCAAAGTTAAATAAAAATTTTAAATGAAGCTTGGCATTAACTTTTTAACACATTGTATTATATTTTATCCCGGTGAAAATGTGTAAAATAAAAGAGTAAAGGGTATATTAAGTTAACTTTAAATATATAAAGATATTTTTTAAAAGAGTATTTAAATTTTTTTTACTAGTTAAAAGAAAATTTTCACCTTAAAAATCATAGTCACAACTTGATCACATAAATTAAAGATCTTGAAAATGAAAATTAAGACCTTCAAAATGAAGTGCATATCCTACAATGTAAATTAGAAGAATAGGCTAACAAGATGAAAGAGTTAAAAAAACAACTATGAGCATTAAAGAAAACAATTTGTGACTTAGAAGTGAAGGATCGAACATTGATTCGACAAAACATTGTAATTCGTTGTGACCAAGAATCACAAGATAAACTGGATGCCAAGAAACATTTTGAGAACCTTGTTAGAGGAAGACAATAAAATCAATCATTTGAAGAATCATAGTCAAATCCCACCTATAGAGATAAAAAAAAATTAAATGCAATGATATATTAATATTAAAACTAGACAAAAAGACTCCATTGATGATAGTGAATCAATGAAGTTTTTTAAAGTTGAAACAATAGGTAAAAAGAATTTAATAGAATTGAGTAAAACCAAATATCAAGGTATCACTACTAATGTAGATTTATCAGATAAAGATTATATAGAAATTGAGATCAAGAAAAAATTCAATAACAAGTCAACATCTATAGATTTAGTGATGGTTCAAGTTCCATTAATCACCATTTATGAAGTTGTTGACACACCAATGAATACAAAAATATTAAATATTAACATGATGATTGTTATCGCATGATTTGTAGTTGTGTAAAGCACAACATAAGATCACCAAATATTGTGTAACTACAGGAAATCCTACCACTGTCACCTTAGTACGAAATCCCCTCATTTTAGTGATGGAGGAGGTCCACCACAAGGGAGGCTTACTTGGTAACCTCAAGGGATAAAAGTAGCAAGTTTGATAGCCAAGCCTACCTCCTCCTCTCTTGGTCACCTAAGTCAACGTCTAGGTCTGTGAAATGGATGAGGTTTAAAAGGTGTTTGAGTACCTGCCCAGAACAAGAACACTTTATAACAATTATATGATCAATTCCAAGTACAACTATGCAATTAGAACCTCATAAGACACTAGACAATGTAAATTTGCTATGGGTGGTACACAATTGCAACAATGCAACAATTTACAACAACACATACAATTTTGTAAAACAACAATAAATATCCCTCAGAAATGCAACAATTGATGATGAAAACTTAGCATTTACTCAATAAAACATTACCCAAATGTTAGATGTAATTTATAGTAAATTTAAGCCACCTTTAGATCAATGTATGCAAAAAATAAGAGAGTATTTCATGGTTGTAGAAAACATTTTTCAACGACAACAAGTTTGCAAGAGAATTAGCTTTAGTTAGTGTTAGTTATGTTAGTAGATAACTTGAGAGATTGAAAATAGAGAGAGTTTTCATCACTTTCACCACAAGAGAGCTTAAATCAATAGTGCCTTAGGCCTATGGAGTATTTTACAACAACAATATAATATGTTTGGAGAATGATAATGACAAGATTTAAGAGGTAGGGCTTGAAATCTAAGGTGCTATCACATTAGGGCCTTAGATTTCAAACCTTAAAGAGAAGGGTTGCTAGAGTGCAAGCACTTTTGGGCTCTAAAAACCTTTTCTCCCTTCTTAATTTCTTGAAGTAAGTTATAATCAAGAGTATAGAATCAAACTCCTAAAGTGCTATCACTTTAGGGATTTAGGAGATCAACTCTAGGTAGGATTTCCTTCACAAATTATGGATGAAATTAACCTTGTGAGAGGAGGAAACACTTATGCTCCTCTCTTAGGCATTTATCAAGCAAATATCTTCAATATGAACAAGTAAAATTTACCATAAGCATTCAATAACTTGAAATGAAATTGCAGAAATTTACTTACTTCACCAAGATATGACAAGAATAAACCCTAATTGCAGAAATTCCATCCACAAATGATCCTCCAAAGCAAGTTGCATGAGTGTATAAGAGAGAGAACCAAATAGGGAGAAAATTTTAGACTTGTCTCTCACAAAGGTGAGAAAGTTGTGATGATAAAATGAGTCTTGGCTAGCCATATTTATATGGGAAATCCTAGCCACCAAAAAACTCTAATGAAAATTCATGTATTTACACAAGAGGTCCGACTTCTTTAATTTTCCCTTTCAATTCACAAAAATAAATTTTACATAAAGTAAAACCCTAAAGAGGGTGATGTTATGCCCTAGTAGGGTGACACTAGGATCATGAGAGAGACATCAATATTGAAAAGGTGGAGCGTTGGGACTCCAAAGGCCATATGTCCCTCTCTCAAGTGCCTAGGTCCATGCTACATGCCTCCTCCATCAATCCACTAAGAGATCCATCAAACCATAGCCCCTAAGTGACATCATGGGCTAGGAGGGTGATGTATAGGCCTCCAAAGGAAAACGTCCAAGTGGAGAAGGGTGGAATCCTATCCTCTATCCATGCCAAGATGCCTCCAAAGGCAATGTTCTACATCTTCCATGCACAATGCTCATCATCATTTGTGCCCCACACATGGAGTCTAGCATCCATATTATGGGAAAAGTCATGCAAAGATAAACAAGTACACCCTCCAAGGGTCCAAAATTCATATGAATCATGCCAAGTAAGCCACATTTAATAAGAAAACCACCCAAACATGTGCATTAAACCCCCCTTTTCAAATTAAACAAATGCTCAAAGATCGTATAAAATTTTCCAAATTAGGTATGGGAGGGGTGTCAAGGTGCCCTATTGGGTTAGCCAATCCCCAAGTCAAGGGTGTTTCCCAAGGAGAACCTATCTAAGTCATGTAGTGAGTATGAGGTGGATTTTGGGCAAGACTTCTAGGCATGGGGTTCTTGACATACAAGGGTTCGTATTGTCTCATTTATGGGTGTCTTTTTAGAGGGTGTGTTTCCCTTTGTACACAATGAAACATTTTTCCAAGCCATTTCATTGTCATTAATTGATTAAAGTCCAAAACAATGAGTACTATGTGCAATGGAAATTAAAGAGTACTGCAATACCACTTGAAGCTATAAACACACATAGCACCATATGCAATGGAAAGGGACACCAAAAAATGCATTTCCTCAACAAGCGAGACAATTATTACCTATGTGATTTCTTTTGCAGGTCCTTCATTTTTTGGAGAAGTGTTTTATTGTTCCCGAGACCTGAGAGTGAGAATATAGAAGGATAATATTGGCTTTTATCTTTTTCCAGCTACAACACCTATGGTGTAATGTTCCCAATCAAATCTGATATAAAAATTATATCTAATTAGTTGAGAACTTTCGTCAAACACTTTAACGGTATGTTCTATTTCCCTTAGAAAATTCCTTCTTGTTGTTGTCCCGACTTTGATGAGGTTTTCTGATGTGTTAGCATGACATTTGAAATAATTTCTACCTCCTTATAACTCTCTGATTGTGGGCTGCTATATATAATTGATGGATGTTATGTCTTCTATGTGTTGGCCGATTGAAACATTTTGTCAAACACTTTGTGTGAAATGACTGTAGCATTCATTTAGGTGTATTTTCTGAGGTATTTTGGCCCATATTTCATCATGTAATACATAAGGAAAACACATTCAATGATAACCAAATAAATCAAAAACTAATATCTATTAAAAACCATAAGATAATACCTCGAATCCTTGTTTTATTTAATATGCATTCCGCTGTCCAACATACAGTAATTTCTAGATCTGATGTAAGTAATGCAACTGCTACTTTATTGGCCTATAATGGCTCCAAAAAGCAAGGAAATAATGTCAATTATCCTCCTTTTCAATACCCTAATGATGGCTGCCCAAAATAGATGTTATATCATGCAAAATCCATAATTCCCATACCTAGAAATGTGCCTTCCTTGTTGCTTATGTCGTGCTGAAATATGCACAATAGATCTAATGTGAAATCTTCATGAAATGGCTGCAACTTGTAGATATGATGATGGATAAATCATATGTGAATATCCCCTAATTGTAGATGACAAATATGCTCACAAATCACTAGATCTCAAACCCCCAATATGCCCTCCTTCATGAAATTCGCCCAGCTATGAAAATAAATAAATATGGAGGTTGGAAACCCCCCACAGTGCCAAGGAAATTCGTCCTTAGTGAGCCTAAGACAACCCCAATAAAATCTCCTCAAGATCTCCCTCCAAAAGGACAAATCAAACTATCCTTGACTGAACAATGCACCCTCTCCACAGAAAACCCTCAACAGATGTGCCTCTCTTCACCAAAGATGCACCAACTAGAACTGAACTGGAATAGAATGGTGAGGGATGAATATTTCACCTCCTTTGCCAAGCTTGGACCAGGAACAGAGGGATATTTCACCTCCTTTCTGATCTCTAGGGTTTATTCAGTCAAAACCCTCAAAACCCCCAAGTACCATGGACTCTCTAGCTAAGAAGCCATACATCAAAATATCAATCAACATAATGAGAGAATAGAAGCCCCTATCTCTTATTTATACCACTGTTTACCTTTTCTCTCAAAGTGACTTTTACTTTACTTTTAATATTTCTTCATAAAATTACTTTATTAATTAATTAACATTTTTTCCTCTAAAAAGTGATTAATTTGTCCTTATGGCTTCTCCGACCACTGAAAGTCACTTTCAATCATCTTATCCTGTATAGATATTCCTATCGATTTCAATGAGCTATTACACTAAGGTTTTTCTTCACATATTATGCACCAAATGGCATCCTTAGTGAATTTA
This sequence comes from Picea abies, assembly GCA_900067695.1. NCBI lineage: Eukaryota > Viridiplantae > Streptophyta > Pinopsida > Pinales > Pinaceae > Picea > Picea abies. The sequence goes on from CBVK0102800289.1 coordinate 15,616, forward strand.
ATTAAAATATGCTCAATAATAACTCAAAATTACGGAAATCGTTGGAATGCAACGAAACCAAAGACAAGTTGTGTGGAATGGATCCTGATGATGAAATATGATAAATAATGTGAGTTGGGCCCAATAAAAAATCTCGATACCTTTTGATCTCACTATCACCCTCAACTAGCTACACTGACAGGCGTCCCAATCTGTAACACAAGTAAATCCAAAAATGGGGACATTACAGTCCTCCTTGCTAGAATATTGCTTGTCCTCAAGCAATAACTGAATCAAACTATGTATGATCCTAGGGTCCCATATCCACTTGTGTGACAAGTAGTACTCTCCCCTCAAAACATGATCCCTCCAAGTTCTCACCATGCATGCCATTTGAATGCTCCTAGTGAGTAGAATGATCATGTGCAGTAGATCCTCAGTCAAATTCTCAAGCAACCGCTCCACTCGGATCTCAATTCCATCAAACTCTAGAATACCAAGCACTCCAATCCCTAGATCCCAAATCAATGTGTGAACTACAGTTCCATGCAAAGTATAGTCATGTAAGACATCAACACAAAGAATCTCTTGAAGACCCCCAACCAATGAAACACGCAAATACAATATCCATCCATCGAGGAGTCTCTCATTCAAACCAATCTCTAAACTACCAACTCCAGTAGAAACTAGATCCCCTACTAACCAAGAAGATGACCTACTCATGTTCTTGATCCTCAACCAAGGAGACCCATCCTGCCACATAATGTCCTCATCTCCATCTGATCTCCAATTCCCCCAATAATGGAAGGAACCCATCATGAATGTCCCTGGAAACCCCATGTGCTCTAGAAGGGCACCAAACCCTGCATCACATAACTTTGATGGTGCCACACCATATATCTCAGTGCCTACTAAATTTTGATCTTTTGGCCAAAGTACATTGATAGCTATGATGTACTTTCCATGATCACTAAACTCAGCCTCTCTGCCAACCCACACTACTGCTTGCGGTGTCCCATGTTCCAACAATACCTCTATGATGTCATCCCTGCTATATATCTCTAGTGCATCAAAATCAAGAGAAGCTAGCATACTCTCCCAACTAAAAATTGAAACAAGGGTGGCTAAGGAATCATTCCATGATTCCTGATGCTGACATATCAAAAAGGCCCCCATCTGTCTCATTAAATCATCCTCGAGATTCTCCCAGGAGAATCTCTCTTTGATCTATTGATGGGTCTTGAAATGGCCAAGTTGTCCAACCATAAGTACATCATGTACAATCCTCGAGATCTCTGACGTTGTCTGTTGCGACCATACATCCTGCCAAATGACCTTATAGCCCTCATAAGAAGCCTTTGTCCTACTCTTCTCCCTGTCCTCATCTCGCTGAGACTTTGAACCTGTATCCACCTCTAGAATATGCTCTGTCCCATAGCTGAGGATTCTCTCCATCACGCCCATGGCCTCATCTAACTGTCTTGGATGAGCCTCGTTTATCCCACTACATATAATGAAATATCCCCTGTCAGGAGGTCTCTGCCTAACAACTCTCCATATCCCATGCAACTAAATATCTTCCTCTATGTTGTTGTATATAATGAAAGTATCGGGGAAGTTTAATAGAAATAAATACAATTGTATGTAGGAATGGTGAGTGTCATATGCATTGGTCAATCCCAAAGGCTTGAGAAAGAACTCATCCCCCAACACCCATGGTGAATAATCACCTGTACTCCTCACTAATCTCAAACCATTGGGTACAACAATAGGAAACTCCAAAAAATGATGGTCAATCACACTCCCTCCATCATCACTCGTATGATTTCTACTACTGAGAAGGTGATCACCTAGATCCATGTATTGTTACAAGGGATAGAAATATCCGTGCTCCACTAAGTATGTCTCCTCCCTGCACTCCAATGCATCCCCCTAGATCCCACTGTACACCTCTGCATGCCCCTGTAAACTACCTCTCATCATTGTAAGCCCTTGTGTACTCATGCAAGCTTTTGTATCCTCCTGCATCATCATGTATCCTGGGTGTACTTCTGGGTAAACCTCTGCATGGATGTCAACCAATACTGGAACCCAAATGGATGTGTCCTCATAACTGCCCCTGTCTCTAGAATCCACATGTGTATGTGTATGTCCAAATGTCTCACAACCCCTCATGAATGGTGGTCCTTGTGACACATGAACATCCTCACGCATCTCTGAATCACATCTCTCCAAAATCGTTAGTGATCCTGGGTACTCATCACGCTCCTCCATCAATTGGCACTCCTCTACCAAACCACCAACATCCTCTAGCGATGTAGTTGAAGTATATATCTGACTCTCTGTTGAGATAGATGTAGTGGATCCCTGACTAGCCTCCTCAAGGAGCTCCTCTAATATAGACTTTGATTCTTGAATGGTTGTATATGCACATTCCAAAAATCCCCGTGTGCTTACAAACTCATGAGTGAGTCGGTCCACCTCAATATCCTTCTCCCTCAGCGCCCTATGATACATCTTGCCAACCTCCAAAAGGTAATCTCTATCCATACGTAACTGCTGGTATTCGGTCCTCATCACAGTCACTCTCTCCCTGAGTGTATGGAAGTCCTCAAGGGAAATCTCCCCATCTGAACTATCATGTGTCATCGAGGCCCTCCAACAATACTCTGCCACCAATGCATGTGTATCATCAATGTGTCTAATGGCTGCCATGATCATGTCCTCTCTAACCCTCAACTGTCATGCCAAATGCTATGACTCCTGATCATTATCCTACTGAGGTGCTACCTCATGAATCCCACTACTAATGTCAATAGTGGAATCCCCATCAAAACACTCCTCAAGAGATAAGGCACCGTACTTCCCATTGTCTGTTGTGCTACTGAATCCTCCTGTATGCCATTGTACATCATCACATATTGTTGCCTCAATCTGAACTTCCTTGTATCTTGTATGTATAGTTGTATCCTCCTATGCACTCACCCTACTAATATCATCTGCACCCGGATCCCATACGGATGTGTCCATATATGTGATATGGTCATCCCGACCAACAAGGAAAGCATCCTTGTCACTATAGACTGGTCCCGGAAGTACGTGTCCCATCAATTTGTCAGTCTTCCCAACCTGATATATCAATGGAATCCCAAAAAGAGGTGACTCACTCTCCCCATACTGATAGGTATTTATATAGTTATCTAGATGCAATTCATGCCTCTCCTCCTGGCCCTACATATCCACATGTCCCTTGTGTTCAATTACTACACAAATCTCCTCTACCATATTTGGAATGCCACTGATATTCTCATGTTTCATGTCTATCATAAGTGACTGGGAAGATAAGGAATGCATCACACTCAACTCCATAGGAGGATCATTATCCCCCATGCATGACCTCATATCAACATCCAATGGTGGATCACCCAATATTGGATCCTCCTCATGCCTAGGTGTTGCCCCAGCTGGATCCTCACAAGTATCATCACTATGGTGAAATTTTGAGTCATCAACACTATATGATCAGGAAACTAGAGCACATGCATAATCATCCTGACTCTAAAACTATCCATCATATACACGGGAGTCCTTAGACTGCTCTAATGAGGCATCTAAGGTCGCATCCTCATACACATCCTCCTCATCATTATCATAGTGCACCTTAATGTAATGCACTCTCCCTTTACCCCTTCATTTGTGATCCAGCTCCCAAATCTCTTTGCAATTGTAGCAAATTTCCTTGCTTCTAACGGTTGTAGGCTCAATCTAGGCTCCCTTCAATCCACTAACATGCGGTGATGTATCTACTTTCCTAACTTCTTTGGCTCTGTTTTCCTCTGCTTTTCTTCCCCAATAATTGACTTCTTCAATCTTATAGACCCATAATGAAAAATCATCTTTAATCCACCTAGGATTTTTGATGGAAACAAACTCTTGGAATGTTACCTAAGCCTTGAATGTCTTAATAAGGGCTTGATATTCCTCATCACAATATATAATATCCTCTGCAAAATGCATTTCCCCTTCAGGAATACCTGATACAAGCTATACCCCACGACCTCTCCTCCTGGTCATCAATAATTTATCACATGATGGCAAAGGAAGTTCACTCTGATACCATTGTAATCTTCCCAACCAAATATGATATAAAAATAAGATCTAGCTGGTTGAGAACTTTTGTCAAAAACTTTGACAGTATGTTCTATTTCCCTTAGCAAATGCCTTCTTCTTGTTGTCCCAACTTCGATGAGGTTTTTTCATGTGTTAGCATGACATTTGAAATATTTTCTACCTCCTTATAAATCCCTGATTGTGGGTTGTTATATATAATTGATGGCTGTTATGTTTTCTATGTGTTGGCTGATTGAAACATTTTGTCAAACACTTTGTGTGCAATGGTTGTAGCATTCATTTAAGTGTATTTTCTGATGTATTTCGTCCCATATTTCATCATATAATACATAAGGAAAACACATGCAATGATAACCAAATAAATCAGATACTAATAGCTATTAAAAACCATAAGATAGTACCTCGAATCCTTGCTTTATTTAATATGCATTTGGTTATCCAACATACAATAATTTCCAAATCTGATATAAGTAATACAACAACCACTTTAATGGCTCCAAAAGGAAAGGAAATAGTGTCAATGATCCTCCTTTTTGATCCCCTCACGATGGCTTCCCAAAAGAGATGTTATATCATGCAAAATCCATAATTCCCATACCCAGAAATGTGCCTTCCTTGTTGCTTATGCCCTGCTGAAATATGCACAATAAATCTGATGTAAAATATTCATGAAATGGATGCAACTTGTAGATATGATGATGGCTAACTCATATATGAATATCCCCTGGCTGTAGATGACAAATCTTCTCACAAATCACTAGATCTCAAACCCCCAATACACCCTCCTTCATGAAATCCTCCCAACTATGAAAAGAAATAAATATGGAGGTTGGAAACCCCCCACAGTGCCAAGGAAATTCATCCTTAGTGAGCCTAAGATGACCCCAATCAGATCTCCTCAAGATCTCCCTCCAAAAATCCAAATTGAACTATCCTTGACTAAACAATGTGCCCTCTCTGCAGAAAACCCTCAACAGATGCACCTCTCTTCACCAAAGATGCACCAACTAGAACTGAATTGGAATAGAATGGTGAGGGAGGAATATTTCACCTCCTTGGCCAAGCTTGGACCATGAACATAGGGATCTTTCACCTCCTTGCCGATCTCTAGGATTTATTCAGTCAAAACCCTCAAAACCCTCAAGTACCATGGGCTCTTTAGCTAAGAAGCCAGACATCAAAATATCAGTCAACATAATGAGAGAATAGAATCCCCTATCTCTCTTTTATACCCATGTTTACCTTTTCTCTCCAACTGAATTTTACTTTACTTTTAATATTTCTTCATAAAATCACTTTATTAATTAATTAACCTTTTTTCCTCTAAAAAGTGATTAATTTGTCCTTATGGCTTCTTCGGCCACTGAAAGTCACTTTTCATCATCTTATCCCGTAGATATCTTCCTTCCAATTCTGATGATCTATTACACTAAGGTGTTTCTTCATATATTATGCCCAAAATGGCATCGTTAGTGAATTTAATTAAAATATGCTCAATAATAACTCAAAATTACGGAAATCGTCGGAATGCAACAAAACCAAAGACAAGTTGTGTGGAATGGATCTTGGTGATGAAATATGATAAATAATGTGAGTTGGGCCCAATAAAACACCTCAATACCTCCTTATCTCACTATCACCCTCAACTGGCTACACTGATAGGCGTCCCAATCTGTAACATAAGTAAATCCAAAAATGGGGATATTACATATGGGCATTTAGCCCCTTCTTCCCATGAAATCAGGTACAATCCCTTCTTGGATCAATGGACCCAAAAATCCACAATATGAGGAAATGGAGGGGAGGAAGAACGAAAGGTGGTAAGTATGGATGGGAATGGTACGATGACCCTTCAAGGAACTACCCAGTAGCAACCATTTTCCCAAGGGTGACCAAATTTCTATGACACAACGACAACCACCAAAGTGAAATTAGGCAAAAGGTATAATTTCCAAGAAAACGTTCCACTATCAAGAAATTATTCTTTGCAACATGTTCAAATGCTTTAGATATTAAAGTGACACTTACCATGACACCAGACTTGTCACACCATGAAGCAAGACTCATTATCCTTTGGGACCATGCTGATGTAGTGGATGTTGCTCTATTGTTGGTGATGAATGGTGATCAACATGAATAGGAGGGACCGTACGGGTTCTACTAGTCAATCTGACTCTCGACACTCCATCTCTGCTACCTGTGGGCCTTGAGACATGATCACCTTAATTACCCTAGCCTGGGGGGGTAACAATGACCCAAGTAATTCATGAAAAGATTAAACCATATATTAAGAAGGATCAACCTATCAAGGTACCATATCGAAACCTAAATTACAACAATTGTAGAATGCACAAATCAATGCACCAATGTCAATGTTTTTCTTGCATATTGAAATTCAAAAATCAATACAACTCAAATTCAAAAGCAAAGAATATTGAATCAAGAAACTTATCATCAGAGAGTATCAAAAAGAATCTATTTAGGATGAATCAATCCCTTTTTAATGTGACTATATTATCCAAATATTTAGAAATCATATCACCTTGTGTCCTCAACCATATCAAATAAGTGAAATTCACAAGAGGATGGATCATTCTATTAGACAAAGTGTTTGTTGCCCATGCTTTAATGACAAAGCATTTTAAGGGATGAAGTGTAATAAACAGATCTTATATAGTAGTATTAATAATAAATTTAATGGATATTGTGGGGTTTCCTATTCATGAATGGTTATTTCATGAAGTGAACCATCAGGTTTTCTTCACTACAATTATATACATCCACCTTCTCTTTTCCCACCAATAGCACCAAAATTTGATCATGTAAGGACATCATCTTGTCCTCTCCTCTATATTTCTTATTCTCTAGAGTTGTACCTTTAGGGATATAAGATTTATCTTGGTTTCACTATCCTCAACTACTATGTTTTCTCTCTTCTAAATCTCCTTTCTTGCATGAACATGTTTAATTTTGACAAGCTCATTCACCCCCTTGAGATTTTCCTTCTCTTGTGCAACTTTGCACATGCTTCTTGTATATACAATTAGAGTATAAAAAACATTAAGGGATGTGATAGTTCTTGCATGCACCTCTTCCATGGGCACATATTCCATCAACATACTTCACTACAATTTTGACTCATTGATCCTCATCCTCATGTGCTCTATCCTTAACTTTCAATGTACATATTGGGCTTCATTTCTCCTTGTTGAAACATTTCAATTTCCCTCTTTATTTCCCGCATTGGCATAATGCTCATTAACAACTCTATGTTTATTAACAACTTCTTCATGGCCTTCTTCTCCCTTGGTGCTCCAAGGCATGTGAAACTCTTTCGTGTGACTTCTTTCCTATTTCATGGCTACCATATCCAAGGTTACATCCTTTATTATATTGCAAAATTCTTCCTCACTTCATCCTCCATTATTACCTTGTCAACTATCATGCTCACATGGAAAATTTCTACTTTGATGATTTCATTAGTCCTTGTATCCTCTTCTTCCTTGAGTGTTGCAAATTCCATCTCTGCAACATTTATTACTACTGAAATTTCTTCCTATGCTCCATGATTTCCATCCCTTCCCATCCTCATGTTGGCCATTGAAAACTTATTCTTCAACAAATACTTCTATGTAAATGTACATTTAGGATCGTGAGCATTAAATTTCACCTTCTATCAACTCTTGTAAATAAATCACGACCACACATTTTAGTTAAAACAAAAGTTTCTGCAGATTTGTATTTTTGTGGTAACTTCCTTAACCACTCTATCTTGTTACAACTTAGTGCCTTCAATCAATGCACAAGGGACATTAAAGGAATTAGTGAATTCCATGGGAACCTCTATTGAAACTTCTTCCACTTTTTCACTTGGATACAATACCAAGTCTTGTTGCATGCATGAAGGTGTGAATTCATTCTCCATTTTTTCTTCCTCCTCGGGGATGCACTGATTCACATGCAATGTCGACCTAGAAAAACACATTCCCAATATACTAAGGAAAGGGCGGTTGTTCCAGGAAGAGAGGATCTGGATGTTTTTTTTGAAACAATCAAATATCTAGTCCCTAAGACTGCAATCCGCTCCTCAGCAGA
>CBVK0102800345.1:0-10350 GCA_900067695.1 Picea abies
TGAAATCCTCTCGAAAAAATGAGAAAAATGAGTATAAACATGCCTATGTTTGAACAATATACCTCATGGCACACATATAGAGAGAATACCAAATTAGGCTCCTCTTATTTCATGAAAATCTATGCAATCCATACCGTACTTGACCTCAGGATCCATGCTTGCATTGGGATCTATGCCAACATTGGGATGTGTGTAGACCTTGGGATCCATGGCCATATATAGGCCTTAGGTCGAAACCGTACCCCGCATTATATGCCGATGTCGACATCATAATAAATATAGTTTAATATGTTAGTTATAACAAGGACCATGAGTGGCGCATTGGTTAGTGCTCTATGTGTTAAAACTTTGAGATATATCGTAGATTGTATGGGAGGTCATGGGTTCGTTTTTCCATGGACCTTTATTTAAGGTGTATTACATTGAATATGATTTTAAATATAGAACTTCCCATTAGAATATTCGGTCATATGGTTAGCACAACCGATCAGATCATTGGAGTATAGAACTGGAGGTTATGGGTTCAATACCCATTTGGCCCAACAAATTTTTCACCCGTAGACCTTCATAGTCTTTTGGAAGGTGCCACATGGAGCCATTTGATTGGCCCATGTGGTGGCCTATGATTGGTCGTCTGTATGACCCCTGCCACGTCGGTGATGACCTGTTTTCCATATGTATGTACATATTTCCACTTGTCAGTCGCCCACTGGTCCACCTTTCTACTTTCCACTTGTACATATGACACGTGTTAGAATTTTATTGGTCTAAATGGACCTCTAAAAAGTCCATTTCTGGGTGACACGTAGCATGCTCTCATGTTGCCATGTTACCCTGCAAACATCACTCTGCATCATGCTGACGTCATCCTTTTGTATGGAGAGGAAACATGTCACCCTTACACTGGTGACACGTGTCACCTTTGACCTTGACTTTGACCATGTTTGAAAAACATTTGACCATCCATAACTTTTGCATACGCTGCATCATGCTGACGTCATCCTTTTGTATGGAGAGGAAACATGTCACCCTTACACTGGTGACACGTGTCACCTTTGACCTTGACTTTGACCATGTTTGAAAAACATTTGACCATCCATAACTTTTGCATACGAACTCCGTTTGCGGCGATTTTTGTGCCATTGTAAAACTATCACAGAGCTCTACGCATTGATGGAATTTTCGAGAGATTTTTGGATGATCAAAGTTTGATCTTTTCTGGATCTTCTTGGACCTCTGTGAGCACTCTGGATCATCCTGGACCTTCTGTGAACATTCCAGATCCTCCTAGATCAGGCACTCTATTCATTCCCAACATGTTACACCCCCTTGAAAGGTTTCTCCCAGAAGAGAAAATATCGACTGCGACTTGAGACCACACATTAACACCACATTAATGATGAAATGCCAATTTTGTCCAATTATGGACACATAATAAATTTTACAATATTGTTTCAAAATGTGGATATTTATGAGTCAACAACTTGACTGCAAACCCAACCTTATGAATCAATAATGAATAGTATTTTCATGGATCCAAAGATTATAGGTAGTAGCGCTACAATTACATTACACCAACATTTAGGTCACATAACCTAACGTGTTTTGTAAGAACAATTGTGGTGCATCATAATTTTTTGGGATGGTGATCACTATAATTTGGCACTATAATAGGTGTAAAATATGAATTAATACAATATATCAGAATTGGATTACATAGTTAGATTGTGCGCAGCTAATTATTTTCCAAAAAATTACTCTTACTCTTCCCCATGTGCATTATTTTGTAACATTACTTGTAATTAGAAGTTCAACATATGAGTCAAACAAATGAGAATTAGGTGTGATTTATTTTCCCTTAAGAATACTATTTAAGTTGTCTCTTTCCATTAAATAGGGGTAAAAATTCCATTTCCATAATTTACTTGCATTATTGAAATGCTCTATTACTATTGCAAAATTGCACATGTGAATGAGTTTACTATATAGTTCATTATGCATATCTACTTGATTATGCAATCTATGTTGTTTTCTGTCATTTAATCACACTAATATTAATAATACCTATTATAGATCAAGTTGGTGCCATAGAAATTTGGTTCATGAGTGATTACCTTGTGCATGAAATTGCACATTCTCCTGTGAAAAATTAAACCATCTTGAAGAGGAAAATGGTTAATGAGGAACATAGTAGAATGAAGGCATTGTAAGATGGAATCACTCATCTTGATTGGTAAATGGCAAGCCTGGATGTATAGATGAGTCCGTATATAGAGATGTTGTAGAATTTCTATATCATACCCAACCACACCCTCTAAGTTGGATGCTAGGTACCCACTTCATAATATTTCAAGTGCACATTCATCAACCCACTGTGAAAATTCTGACTAAGAATGTATATCGGTATCAAACATCACTCAAATGCAACTAAATGTGAGTTTACAAGTGCATGAACAAAATTATCATTTAGACACATGTTTATCCATTCATTTATTCATATTTTCAATGTTACACATAACACATAACATCAGATGATGAGATGATAATACATATGAGTGTGCACCAATTAAACCATGGTTTACTCAACAACTCATGTTCAAATTCATTATCATGAATATTTAAAACCATGACATACATAAAATTCATTTCCAAAATTGAATTCAAAGATTTAAATAATAGTAATACAAATGTACATGGATAATTGTCTTCATTCAAAAGTATGTACAAGATATTATTCGTGCAGGAGCGACTCACCTCTCACTCATAAGCAGTTGTTGTGGATGCCACCCTCAAGCCAAAGTATGAATGAATAAGGGAAAATCTAGGCTGATCTAAATCCAACCCCCAATGCTCATAAATCAGTGAAATCTAAATGCTTACCATGAATTTCATTAATGCATGTATCTCTCAGCATATGAACTAAAAATCAATCAACATGGACGATTCACAAAATCAACGCAAGTATTTCCCTTCCCTCTAATTTAGTCCCATAGAAAATCTATCCCCAAAATTTCAACAATGAAGAAACGAAGATTCCAAGCCACTAAATTGCCTCTAAGAGAATGGATGGTAGTCTTTGGCTCATGATTAGACAATTATTAATACAAACATAAACATTTTTAGGTTCTTATCTTTCCACAACCTCTCTACTCACTAAAACCATGGAATATTTATTAGAAATAAACAACATTATATCCTACCAACTACAAAATCCTATGGTTCACTATACGATCAAGCCTACTCTTGAGTTCATGGATTTATAGAGTAGGTCATAAGTAGTTGCAAACATGGGAGACCATTACTCATTATATGGAAGAATGGAAGAAAGTTGACAAAGGAAACGTCTTCCCACTAACATCATGGTACATACACCTTAACTTTCCATGAGGCCTACATGTCCTCTTCAAAGTTCATAAGGGATTTAGTTTGGACTCATAGGACAAAGTGGAAAGTTTCTAAGTTGACACATGGCAACAAAATCCTCACTATGGACCTCCTTTTCTATTTCCCTCTGATGGATTCATATCCCCCTTATGCTCCCAATAGTCATTTTGAACTTTTTTTTATTATATTTCATATTCATTTTGTACATAAGATATGGTGTACTATGGTGAACTCAACACATGGTACATACAAATTATAAACATGACAATAACCTAAACATATGTTCTAGGTGTCCATCATTACCCATACTATTTCCAAGCTGTCCATCATGTACTAACCTTTTTCCAAGCTATCCATTATGATCTATCAAGATGTTTAAGATATATATGTCCCACCCTTTATCCAATTTGTCCATTAAGTCTGTGCAAGATGTCTAACACGTCCATGGCCTAGCCTTCGTTTGAAAATGTATACAAATATCATATAGACATTCCCAAGCTCTATGATTTTTTGAGGCAATTGGGGATATATTATAACATCAATAATATTCATATTAGCAAAAGGTTGCTTTCAAAAAGTTGTACATAAAAGGAGAGGCCTTGTTATGGTGGTTGAATCTTTGTGAGCATAGACATAGACTAGGAGACACTAATAGGGTCAAGTGGTATGGGTTCAAGATTGTTATTAAAAAAAAGTTCTATCTCTTCAACTACACGAAGGAAAAAAAATCACAATGGTAATTCCTATAATAAAATCCCAACAAGTTTGTAGGATCTTGTAATTACGAGTTCAACCATTTGAACATTTGACTTAGAGTTATGGACGAAGAAAAAAAATAGAAACCAAATTTATTGATAGTTTGATTATCCAAATCAGAAAGAAACTATAAATGAAGATGCCTTTTACAATTTCAAGTTGTTTGAAGTGAAGAAAGCCATAGAATCATGTTGGTAAAGGTTTTGGATTGAAGTATTGAAGGTTTTGGTTGTGGTAATTTTAGGCCTTTGTGGTGTACAAGTAGTTTGCTTTTCTTTGATACATGCAACACTAAATTTCATTGCTTAAGACCAACAACATTATATACTAGTCCCAATCACAAACACCTTTATGGACTAAAAGAGATTTGCACTACTTTTGATCGTGCAATATTTTATTACCAATGTAGTTCAACAAAACACACCTTTTATTTCAGTTGAAGTACTATCCATGGTGGTATCTTAAAAATACTTAGTTATTTTCATATTTTTAGTCAATGAAGGTGGTTTAAAACTTATCCAACAAGCTACTAAATTGTTACACTATGCTACTATAATACAACAATAATAACGAGAAAACACATGTACTGCACTAAAAATCTTTTCTTTACACAATTTTATTTTTATAGCACAACAACTGACATTCAAATTCACGAAATCTAAATGAACACTTAATATATAATAAGTTATCACAAAAACTAAGATTACGAGAGCCTTATGATATTGTGAAAAACATAAAGATATTAATATTAACAATTTGTGATACAACTTACATTAAATATAATGATTAAAGGTAACAAACATGTACACCTCAAAGACCACAAACTAACTAAAAGGTCTTCTACAACTCTTAAGCTCACAAATAAGTATGGATTGCAAGGCAATAATGCACAACTCATAGGATCAAAATTATTAGACTATTTTCTAGTTCTCAAGACCATACATTCAATTATGTATGACTCCAAATGGGAAATCTATGGTACCCACTATTTGTAGGATTTCATGCTCTTTCATACATTGGAACATTCTCTTTATTCAATTTTGATCACCACTATTACAATACAAATTTCGGTATGATCTCAAGCACCAACAAATTGAAATGCAACAGATGCATGATTGGCTAAATGATAAGTACTAACACTTATTGTAATTATATTGTCCTTTGTTTTTATATGTATTTAATTCTTTGGGATAGATGCCAAGAAAATGAGTGAATATTCACATATTCACAAAATGCGTCAAGTCTAATGGGATATATAAAGTGGTTGAGTGCTTTGAGATTCACGCAGAAGGTCTCATGGTCAACTCCTCGGGGTTGGTTCCATTGTTGCTTGCCTCATTTGATGTCCCTATTGAGTGAGGCACTATAATAAATATTGATGGGTTTGCACTAGGTACTCTTCATGAAAGCAACGAAGCTCTCAAGAGTTTCCCCATGAAGTTTTTCCATGATTTTTTTTTTATGAAACACATCTCTATAACAACTTAATCTATTCAAAATCCATACTTAAGAGTACACCATCTATGAATAAGAAAATATCTAATGGCACTATGGGTTGCCACACTATCTAACATTAGGCTTAAAAAATATGTTTTGACCATTCTAACATTATCATTCCTTTCTTGCATTAAAAACATGGCATTTGGTAAGAGAGAAAAAAACCCATCTCACATTTTTTTTTTGTGAAACACTTATCCCCAAAAAAACCATTGGGAATTTCCCCTGATTCTGAGGATGGTACCCATGGTAAACCATATTCTTTAGGGTTCAAGACCGATACAAAAATATACTCATTAAGAGATCAATGTGTTATTTGTAGGAATTGATATTGGGTAGGGAGGATAACACTCTTTCTCTCAATCACTCAGGCTAGATCCAATTGATAAAAACCATCTCACTTTTATGGCAATGACATTACCTTTATTCCTTGTAAGGAAATAAAACATGAATGGGTTTATTGCTTAGTGCAAGCACAATTAGAATGCGTAATCATGTATCATTATTGTAAATAATGAGAGGCCATTCTAATAGCAATAGAGCTATAACTATAATGTTGGTCAAGTAAGAGAGTGGTTGATTCATAAAAGAGTCAAATATAAACTAAGTCCATGATTAGAAGAGTTGCATTTTTATAAGAGTTCTTTTTGAAGAATTATCGAAGTATGGGCACAATGCTTAGCAGAGAACTAATGAACTGAGTAAGAGTAATTTCTACAACCGAGTAAGAGTAATTTCTACACTAAGTGTTCATAAGCATACATGTACATTAATAAAGTGCATTAGTCTCAGACCCAAGAAAAAACTTGAAGTAAGGTGCATCTTGTGCGATGGGTGGATAAATATGTTCCCTTTAAATGTAAGTTGATTGTTACCTACAACAAAAAAATGCTATCCTTGAGGGTTAGCTTGATCAATATATGCTCTTGTGTGAAATTTCACATAAGCCTCAAGATTAAATCTCATTGAATCCTATCAGTTTACCAAATAGTATTTCAATAGGTTGTTAATATTTTATTTCGTCCAAAAAATTGTGGAAGGTGGTGGGGGGAGGGGAAATTGTGGAAGGTGGTGGGGGGAGGGGAGGGTGGGGGGGGCATGTAATCCACGAGAGTTGGAAAGGTACCAACATTGTCACTTGGAACACCTAATATGTGGGTGAGTGAGGGACTATATTTCTTCAAAAAGAAAAGAAAACAAAATGGTGGTTTGAAATATAGTCCCCCCCTTTAAAAATTAGTAAGCCAAGTTTGATGAAACCCTAATTAGCACATAACTGTAAAAACCCTCAATAGTAGTTGTATCTTTTTTTAGTATGAAAAATAAATGAATCAAATCATAATCAGAATAAGAGGGTGGGTAGATAGATCTATTTAATAAACAAAGAGAAATATACGTTTATGCTGCTTATGGAAAGGTGAATATTTAATGCTTCTTTGTTGTAGGTTCAGTCTCCTTTAGGAAAAATCCTCATCCTTCATCTTAACTAAAGAAACAAATCATCATCAATAACGGTCCAAGAAAGACTCTTCGTGCAATATTTCAATAGAAAAAACTTGATGAAAGAGTCAAGTTGCAAGTGGGCACCATAACCTTAGTCTCAAATCTCCCCTTCACTAGATCTCTCAACCCAAGTATTTATAGAGTTTGAGAGTCCTCTTGGGGTGCCTTTTCATCCTCCATGACACTTTTTTACTTGTTTCCTACTTGAAAAACATAGTTGTGTATGCATGACAAGTGGAGGGCATGCACTCTCTTGCCCCATTTTCTTGGTCATGGGTATTGAAGGAAAGCGCACAACTAGGCTTAAAACTTAAGGAAATCCATGGTTCTAAACACTTAGAGGGATACATAATTTAGCTTGGTCTCTCTCCCAATGTCTTAAATAATGTTAAGACCTTAAGTTTTTAATCAAATGGATTGATGGTGTCATGTGTGTTGTGTGTCTGACTTCTAAACATAAGGTGGTATAGGTTGGTCCAAATAGTGCGCTAATAGGTTGGTCTGTAAGTTTGCAGTAGTCTTCTTTTCAAAGAAAGGTTTAAAATAACTAACATCAACTATTTTAATAGCTTTCTATCCTCTATGGCGAGTGCCTTCTAAATCTGCAATTTCCCAGATATGCTTTTTGCTTCTGCAAGAACTAGCAAAATTGTGGAAAAAATTGGTATTAAGATCCCCACTCTTGATCCAATTTGTCCTACAATGCTGTCCCTGGGTGAGTTCATATTTTAGTAGGAGCTGATTTCTTTCATATTATAATTCTTTTAAGACTTCACTTTTGTTTCCAATAGCCCCCGCCCAAGCTGCTGCAATATGGGGAGTCTGCAGATTATATTCAATATCAATAAGTCTTTGGGAGTTCTGTTTTTTGTGAAAGGTTGCCCAGATTTTTATACCGCCTTTTAAGCTCTTGAGCTTCCAAACAATACGATGTTGAATACAAGACTCAGAGAGAAAACAAGTATCGTTTCAAAATTCAGTTACAATAGATGAGAAATCTTCTTCTAAGAACTCGCTCGAGTTTAGTTTGAAGGGATATTGGATCTTGTGTGTAGAAGAGTCCAAGTGCAAGCAAATCAGAGTGTGGTCTGAAAAGTATGGGGATTCTACCAAAGTGAGAATTCTATCTACTGTGGATATTAAATGCTCAGAGATGAGAAACCAATCAAGTCTTTTGGTGATTGATTCTGAACCCAACCGCCCATTTCGCCAAGTAGGAACTAAGTGATCCAGAGCATAGTCAACAAGGTTGTGATTAAGAAACAAGGATGTGAAAAAATCTGCTAGTGCATCCTGCGTAGCAAAATCGCCCCAAATTTCCCTTATGGAGATAGTAAGATTCATATCCCCCACTAAGATCAAGTTTTCAAGGTCTAGAAGACCTCGTGCTTCTACTTTATTCTAGAAATTTTGTCTGTCAGAGCAGGGGGCATAGATATTGAGAAGATGTATCCTTTTGTTGTTGAAGCAACAATAACCAGAGAGCAGAATGCCTCCACAACAAAGGTGAGGGGATAGATAAAAATTTTTGGGGTCCCAATCCACAACCAAACCCCTAGAGGTGGAAAGAGAGATAACAATGTAGATGTGCTAAGTAGGAAAGAAACTATTTAAAAAGAGTCTGGCATTTTTGCTGTCAACCAGTGTTTCTTGTAAAAAAATGATGTCCGAAAATGAGAGTGAAAGAAGTCTTCTGAAGGAGGTATCTTTTTGTCCCCCCCTTCCCCTCTAATGTTAAGGGAGATAAATATCATGGCTTTGCTCTTGCTAGGGATTTCATGCCTCTAAGCACCCCAATATCAGTAAGAGAAAGTGAAGTAACCACTGAAGTTGATGAAGAAGATCCCTCCTTTTGACGAGCATTGCGGGTTTTTTATCAGTGAGTGTTCAAACCCATGGCCTCTGGTCCATGTGTAGTCCTTTTGTGAAAGATTTGGCCTGGTCTAAAATGGTTCCAAACCAGTGTCTGAGTCAGACAAAGTGTAGGGAGTAATGCCCCTATATGTAGGTAGAGGTATGGGGCTTAAGACTTCTTTATATGATGATAATAACGAATCTAGAACAACACCAAGAGTGTTATCTCCCGGGTCGGATTCAGTAAGTCCTGGTAAACGACAATGAGCTTTATGTTCAAAGGGATGGTCACCAGAGGTTTCAGTCGTACGTAGAGAGGGTGAGTGTGAGTCATGTGATTGCTCTCTCACTTCCAGAGGACAATTAGAGGGATTGGTGAAAACAGGGGTCGGGAAGATAGCTGTCCGAATCACATCTAGGTTATAGGAAGGGTGATGGTTGGCTAATATGGAGGGTAAGTTTTATGTTGTGGTAAAAGAAACAAGAGGTTCAAGAGTAAAGGGAGGGACGACTGTAACAATAGAGACAGGTGGGAGAATTTGAACATAGGCAGATGGGTGTGGAGACGAATTAGAGGACCGATGAAGTGAAAAGGATTCAAAGGCATTACTAGTCATGACCCCCCGAGGAAGAGGAACCAAACCCGATAAAGTGGAAGAAGATTTGTCTAGTAAATCCTTTTCCCAAGTTGTGAGCGAGGAGAATATAGTCGGAAAAATGTTTTTTAGCTTACCTGTAATCGAAAACGATCCAGATTGTGTGCCATCTTCAGGAAGGTTTGGATTAAAAATTTGAGTATTTTGTTCCGGAGAGTCCAAGTTGTAGGCAAGCTCGAGCATCGATTCCTCTGAAATATCATCATCAAGTACGCCAGTGCAAGCTTTTTTCAAGTGGTCTTTAAACCAATAGTACGTGAAATATGTTTGAATTCTAAAACAAAAAAGATGTTGAGAAACACATCTTTGTGTTGGATTTTGGATTTAAATAATAAAAACAAACTCAAATAAAATATATGATATATGAGTTTATTATAATGAAGTCATTTGGTAAAATGTGGTGATTCCTTTTCATCATTTTCTAGGTAATTGTGTTATTCATATAACTCAACAATTTTATTTTATAATATTTAATTATCATTTTATTAATTATTACATGTTCAAATCTAGAGGGGTAGGATATGTATAATTTCATAGACTTTATCAATAAAATCGCTAGGTAGAGGGGGTCTCATACGCAAATTTGGTGTCTGGTTTAGCCGTGACTTTAAAAATAGATTATTATTATTATTATTAATGTCAATTTTACATTAACTTGTATATATATATATATATATATATATATATATATATATATATA
>CBVK0102800366.1:0-12262 GCA_900067695.1 Picea abies
CATTTTTGGGTAATTCGATGCCACAAATTCAGTGGTGTTTCTTTTTTTCTGATCTGAGAAAAACTTCTATAGCTTGATTTCAGAATGAGGTATACTTATCTATTTTGCCAAATTCTTTTGCCGAGTTAATAAAAAGACCTACCCATTTGAGAGAAGGACCCAGAGACGTAGTCGACCAGGGATGAACTTTGTTATCAAGTTTTTTGTGTTCAGATTTGATGCTTATGTCTCTTCATTATTGAGCTTTTCCTTCTTTAATGGTGCACTTTAATTTATGTTCATTTAATGCAATTCTTTATAAGTCACTCGATGAAAAGATCTCAGATCATGTTGGTATCAGAGCAATCCTCTTTGACTTGAATTGTTGAGTGTGAATGCTTACTAGGGCCAAGCATAAGCAAGGTGAAGGAATTGTTAAGACTTTCAATCCTGAAGTTGGCCGTGCATCCCGAAGGAAGAAAATGGAAGAAGAAGACAAGCATGATGAACAGGAGAAAAACTTCCATACGGTCTTTTATCGCATGTCAGAAATGGCCGAACGAATGTATGGAGACTACGAGAAGAGGATGAAGAAGAAAGGGAAGAAAAATGAAGCACATGCTGATGATGATGCTTTAGTAAATCAAGGGGATAGATAGACCCTCCTGAGCCTCCATATTCACTATCAAGTCCTAGTTCTTCTTCCTCTGAGCATTCTCATCATTCTCATCATTTTAGCCATAAAGCCTCTTTTAAGAAACCATTATTAAAGTTTGATGTAAAATTTGCTTTACCTATGTTTAATGGAGATGCTAATCCTGAAAATCTAGATAATTGGATCTGATGGGTTGAAGTATATTGTCGTGTTCAACATATTGATGAAGAGGAAGTTAAAGTGCAATTGGCCTCTCTTCAGTTGGAAGGCACTGCTCTCGTATGGTGGGAGAGCAAACTTCATGACATAAGTAAGTGTGGTAATCTTCTTTCCTCATGGTTGGAATTTAAATCAACAATAAGGAAGCAAATTTATCCATTGGGTTATTTACATAAAGCAATGATGGAATGACAAACTTTAAGAAAAAGTAAAGGTCAAACTGTACAAAGTTTCATGGAAGAATTTAGGAAGAAATCTCTTGCCTTAAACATTCCTTTAGATTCTTATGAAACTTTAATGAAGTATATTGGCGCACTTCACAGTTATATTCATTATACTTTACTATTGTTTAACCCCACCAGTCTCAACGAAGTTTGTGTGCAAGCCACTCACCTTGAGAACAGGGGAAAACATGTTCAAGAAGATCCCACAAAGAAACCTCCCAATTTCCCACATAAGCAGTTTAAAAAGTTTAGAAGGAAGGACAAAAAGACTGCCGCTGTAAAGAGGGAAGAAGGAAATACATCTTGCACTCATTGCAAGAAGAATGGTCACGATGATGAACATTGTTGGAAATTATAGTTCGGTGGAAAGGGGAAGACAAAGACCGTTGATACAATGCAACAAGATCTGGGTTCCAATTTAGGAGACGAAGAAAAGATCACAATAGTTAGAGTACAAGGTAAAGATTCCCTTCATGCTAGTTCAAATTCCAATAATGAATCTCATGATGATGAGAGAAACATGAATGAATTATTTCACATGGAAATCCATCTTGCACTCATTGCAAGAAGAATGGTCACGATGATGAACATTGTTGGAAATTATAGTTTGGTGGAAAGGGGAAGACAAAGATCGTTGATACAATGCAACAAGATCTTGGTTCTGATTTAGGAGACGAAGAAAAGATCACAACAGTTAGAGTACAAGGTAAAGATTCCCTTCATGCTAGTTCAAATTACAATAATGAATCTCATGATGATGAAAGAAACATGAATGGATTATTTCACATAAGGGTTGTATCTAATCACACTAAGATAGATACATTATTTGATCCCGGTTCCCAAGTAAACTTGATATCTGAAGCACTTGTCAAAAAGATGGGTTTTGAAACTAAACCACATCCAAAGCATTATCCTCTTGGTTGAATATGTGATAAAGAAAAACTTAATGTCTCCAAGCAGTGTAGGGACACATTTTCTATTGCTTCAAAGTTAATTGATAAAGTGGATTTGGATNNNNTTGATAAAGTGGATTTGGATGTTGTATCACTTGATATATGTGGCATAGTGATAGGGAGTCCTTATCTTTATGATAGGAAAGCCGTCTTCTTTCGTCATGACAAAAAATATCACCTTACTAAAGGGGGAGTGGAATATATTGCTAGAGCCCACAACATGAGGGTAAACACCACACTTGTTAGTGCAGGGAAAATGAAGAGACTCATAAACACTAATAAGAGATATGATGGTCGTAAGGGAAAAGGATGTCAGAACATCTGACGCCTTCCAAGGATGTGATCGTTCTCATAAGAAATAATTAAGTGATATTGTTTCTAAGTATGATGATATATTTCAGGAACCAGATGGATTACCTCCTAAGAGGGAAATCCAACATGAAATACATCTTCAATAGGATTCTCCTCTTCCTGATGTGGGCATGTACAGGATGTCATTTATAGAGATGACATAGATCAAAAAGAAGGTACAAGGCTTATTGGATCAAGGGGTCATCAGGACTAGTTCATCTCCTTGTGGTTCTCTGATCGTGATGGTGCGAAAGAAGGATGACACATGGTGAATGTTTGTCGATTATCGAGCCTTAAACAAAATCACGGTGAAAAATCGATACCCTCTTCCTCGTATAGATGATTTACTTAATCAATTAAAGAATGTTGTTTATTTCACTAAGTTGGATTTACGCAGTGGATACCATCAGATCAGGGTTGTAGAACAGGATGCATGGAAAGCTACCTTTAAAACCAAACATGGATTGTTTGAGTGGTTTGTTATGCCATTTGGGCTTTGTAATGCTCCAACAACCTTCATGCGGGTGATGAATGATGTATTCAGTCCATTTCTAGATGATTTTGTAATTGTATATTTAAATGATATTCTTATATTTAGTGGGACTTGGGATGAACATGTAAGGCATGTAAAGAAAGTATTAGATACTTTGAAAAGGGAAAAGTTGTATGTAAAATTATCCAAATGTGAAATTGGCAAGACTGCACTTGTGTACTTAGGTCATATTGTAGGAGGAGGACAATTGAAAATTGATCCTTCCAAGATTGATGTAATTGTAAATTGGCCTGAGCCAAAAAGTGTAACCGAAGTACGAATCTTCTTAGGTGCAGTCCAGTACTAGAGGAGATTCATTTCAAACTTCTTATTTATTGCAGCTCCTTTGCATGCCTTAACAAGTGTGAAAAACACTTTTCAGTGGGGAGGAAAACAACAAAATGCCTTCGACACTTTGAAGGAAAAGATCAGTACCGCACCAGTATTATCACTGTTGAATCTTCAACAACCTTTTGAGATCGAGACAGATGCCAGTGGATACACCATGGGTGCATTGTTGATGCAATATCATAAGTCTATTTGTTACCACTCTGAAAATTTTAACCAAGTTGTTGTTAACTATCCTACATATGATAAAGAGTTGTATGCATTAGTTCAAAGTGTAAAGAAATGGAAGCACTACTTGTTAGGGAAGGAAACAATCATACATACAGGAAACAATCATACATACATATCACCAGCCCTTACAGTATCTCCAAGCACAAACCAAGATGCAATAATCTCGACATTACAGGTGGATGGGTTTTCTTCAATAGTTTGATTTGGTAATCAAATACAAAAAGGGTACAAGTAATAGGGTAGTTGAGATACTTTCTAGACCTCCTATTGTTGCTTCTGTTATTTTGATGAATGCTTCTTTATCTCATGATAGCCATGTGGAACAACATGTTGTTGATGAAGATTTTAAAGAGGTATTTGAGAAGCTAACCCATGGTGCACAAGTAGAGAACTATTGTCTGTAGGGAAAACTACTCTAGCATCTTAGAAAGATTCGTATTCCTACAAGTGAACGAGTCCATGTAATATGAGAAGCTCACACTTCTCTTGTGTCTAGGAATTTTGGGGTAGGAAAAACTATGGCTCATCTGCAAAGGTTTTGTTATTGGCCTCAGATGAAAGCAATTGTAACTAAATATGTAAAGGGGTGTGTGATGTGTTCTACTTGTAATCTCACTAATAGAAAATTGCGGCTATACTCACCACTCCCTATTCCATCCCATCCATGGGAGAGTATATCCATGGATTTTGTAGGGGGTTTACCAATGTCAAAAAGGGGTCATGACTATTTGTATGTTGTAGTGGATAGGTTCAACAAGATGTATATCTTGATGCCATGTAAAAAGAAGATCACTATTGAGCAGATTGCTAATCTCTCCTTTCACTATGTTTGGGTGCACTTTGGGTTACCCACATCCATTGTCTTGGATCGAGATACTCGATTCCTTGGAGATTTTTGGACAAACTTGTGGAGAATGATGGACACTAAGTTGAAGAGGAGCACTAATTTCCATCCACAGACCGACTAATAGACATAGGTTGTTAACTGAACAATGGTACTTTTGCTTCAAGGCTACTACAACAAGCATACCAAGTTATGGGATGAATAGATACCCTATGCACAACATGCTTACAATCGAGCCTTACATTCTTCCACTCAGTGTTCACCATTTGAGACATGTTTGGATATTTACCTAAGGTCCCTCTGGACTTGATGTATGGGAGAGATGTCAATTCAAATGAAGAAAGAAATGAAGATAGGGCCCGCAAGTTCATTCAAAGGATCTAGCAGGTACACCAAGAAGTCAGGGAATAGTTGGAGAAAAGTCAAGCACAGTATAAATCTCGACATGAAAAACAAATGGTTGATCATCAGTTCTAGGTTGGAGACCAGGTATGGCTTCACATCAACAAGGAAAGATTGAAGGGTGAAGGCAAGAAAATCAACAAGGAAAGATTGAAGGGTGAAGGCAAGAAACTCAAGCCCATCCGATATGGACCCTTCACTATTTTGGAGAAAAGTGGTAATAATTCTTTTTGTTTAGATCTTCCACCATATATGCAGATTTACTTAGTTGTAAATGTGGAAAACTTGAAACTTTTTGAGCCTCCCATGATCATGGATCAGGGTGAAGAAGTTTCAATACCTTTAGTTGATGAGTTTTCTCTAGAGTACTTGGACGAGTTGAATGAAGATATCATCCTGGACAGAAGGATGAGGACTCCATGTAGGGTTGATGTTGATTATCTTCGAGTGGGCTTAAAGGGCACACATCCAAGCAAGACAAAGTGGATTGAGAAAGACAAGGTGAAGAAACTCTTCCCTCACCTATCTGTTGATTGATGAAAGCTTTTGGTGGTCCAAAAAGTTCTCAGTGGGAATCACTGATCTAAAAAGGATCCAGAGAAGACTCAGGATAACTCAGAATTCGTAGAAGCACCTTAGGAAGCTCAGAATGGCCTCAGTAGACAGATAAAGGGAAAAAATTAAAATTCCTCAAAACTCCGTGAAATTGGTATTATCGTAAAGAGCATGTCACAATCTTTCCAACGATGTAAACAACTTGTCAAATGGAGTTACAGATCAAAAGATGTTCTTGGCCAAAGTTTTGGTCAACCTAGCCGAGTCAGCTGGGATGAGTCAGCATCCGTACTGTTGACATCATCATCAGTACAGATGACATCAGCATCCATACAAGGTACGTGGCACATGCATAGGGAGACATGTGTCATGCTGACATCATCATGATGATGTGGCAACACCATAGGCTACCACACGTCACTAGATTTTGGACTTTTCCAGTCAGTCCATGGACCAATGGGAAAGTGCCACGTGGTAGACTGTACAACCATCTGGTAGGTGATGTGGCAAGTTGATGGAGCAGGTATGGCATGGTGATGATGGTGATGTGGTCCAATGAAAGGCTGCCACATGGCCCAGTCATGGGCTGCCACGTGGCAGCAGACAAATGCCCAAGGAGGGTCGACGACCGAATTGTTAAAAAATATATATAAATAGGACCACCAAATCTGGCAGCGGTTCCACCAGATTTTGTGGCATATCCCACCGGTAGCCAAATGTAGTCGGTCCGCCAACAAACACCGCCAGAGTTAGCACATGGTTAAAAAAATACACCCAAATGGGGAGTCCTGTGAGTTTGACCCCGAGACCTCCCCCCTTTACCCAACGATTTGAATTAATCCACTAACCAATGGGCCAAACGACCTCATTGTTAAATCCACCCCAATTTTTATTTAAAAATTGGTTTTGCTAGTGCATGAGGGGTTAGACCAGGGGCGTGCGACCGTACGGACGAGGCACAAAAAATGAGACATTTTCCATTAATTTATTGCAGGTGTAGGCACAAAAACTGAGACAAAATTTCTCTTGGGCCTGAAAGTGCCAGACTCAAATCGAGGCATGGAGACAAGCATTTTTGGGTAATTCGACACCACGAATTCAGTGGTGTTGTTTAATTTCTGATCTAAGCAAATCTTCTGCAACTTAACTCCATAATGAGGTATACTTATGTATTTTGCCAAGTTCTTTTGTTGAGTTAATAAAAAGGCCTACCCATTTGAGAGTAGGACCCAGAAACATAGTCCACCAGGGACAAACTCCGTTATCAAGTTTTTTGTATTCAAATCTGATGCATATGTCTCTTCATTATTGAGTTATTCCTTCTTTATGGTGCACTTCATTTTATTCTCATTTAATACAATTCTTTAATAAGTCACATCAATGAAAAGATCCTGGATCACTAAGTAATACTCATGGTTTCAAAAAGCCCAACTGAGTCCGATTTAATGAGATATTTGCAGCTGCATTTGTGTAACAAGATTCACATATCTACAAGAGCACTCACCAAAATCTAAGTGGTTTTCTTATTTTCTTTTGATAATTCTCCAGAAAACTAGTTTTCAAGTTCTTCTAATTCATAGGAATGAATCTCAAACTATCATGGATATTCCACTTAAATTTTAGAATGTAAATTATTTTCTTAAAATAGAAACTGTAATACTATGAAATCTTAGATTATATAAATTATTTACTTAGATTTCAAAATAAATTATTTGCTTAGATTTCAAATTAAGTATTAGTAGCTTAGTGCTTGAATTTATGAAGTAATTGAAATTTGAAAATGAAAGAAAAACAAATAAACACACCATTCACACAATTGAACACAAGATGTATTATGGGAAACCCAATATGGGAGAAAATCGAGCTAGAAGGTGAGGCTTATGCTTTGCGCTATTTTATTTAGTGTTAAAATAAAAATACAAAGAAAATGACACTCATTATGGCCTAAATGACTATTACAAAATCTTCTTCCTACCTCTATTATGCTCTCAAATCAAACTCCTATATGTTTTGCTCAACTATGAAACAAGTACAATACAAAATAATGAAACCCCTTTCTCTTCCTAGCAGTACACTATTTAAAACCCCACCCACTTGTAATGTCTACTTTGTTGAAACTTACTCTAGGGCTACAAATACTATAATGGTTGGTGATTGGTGTGTAGAATGGTTTCCTTGCCTATCAAATAATGCTTCCACTTCTTAACATCTTGAGCTAAGTCATAAAAATCCTTATCATAGGTAGAGTAGTTCAAGACTCTCTCATGAAAATTTTTAGAATGATGGCATATCGACATATTTCCTTGCATCAAAACCACTCCCATAGCATAGCAACTTGCATCTGTCTCCACTTCAAAAGGCTTTTACAAGTTAGGAAATGTGAGAACTAGTGCTTGAATGATCTTTCATTTCAGCTCATTGAAATATTTTTGTTGATTCTTTTCCCACTGGAAACTCCTACCAGTTGTTGTTATGGCATGGAGTGGCACAACTACCACTGAAAATGATGCTATGAACTCTCGTAGGTACTGTGTTTCTCCAACAAAGCTGCCAACTTCAATGAGATTAGTAGGAACTTGCCACTTAATGATAGCCTCCATCTTCATGGGATCTATCTTGAGTTCCCCTTCACCAATCACATACCCCGAATACACCAATGACACTCTCCAACCTAAGTGTTGTCATGTGGCTTTTCCACCATGCTAGAGTATGACCCTCTAGTTTCAATTGGGCAAAAAAAATCTCCTGCTCTTCATCTATATTATAGACCCTAAAATATGCCTATAACTATTGGAACCAATGATTCAACTTAATGGCATTGATCTCACCTTGATAGGGCTTGATGTCCACTTTCACTTCCATTTGAATATAGGTTGCGAATGACTGATGGCATTAGAACTTGGATTTTCTTTCTCAAGCTCTTTTTTCAACTCATTTTATGGGTCTTATCTATCCCCCGATTTCTCATCCATTTCAACTTATGAGTTAGAATCACCAACCTCCCCAAAAGGTCTAAACTTGTTCGCTAGAATCACCATGAGGAGAGCCATGTTTTGAGAGATATCAACAACTTTCTCTTCTACCCTTGCAAATCTCTCTTTTGTTGCATACCAAGGGTTGTTATGACTAGACTCATCTACCTTGGTTAGGGTTCTGCAACTTCCTTCTTAAGCCAATTATTAGATCCTACAACTTCCTAAAAACACCCCAAAGAAAAAGGCTATGATACCAATATGATTTGTACACTACCATGGATATTCCACTATAATAGTTTGTCACGCTAGAGCTTGTAATGTTATGAAATATTGGATTATGCAAATTATTTCTTTAGATCTCAAATTAATTATTACTAGCTCAGTGCTTGGATTTATGAAATAACTTAAATAACATAGTTACCAACTTAATGAGAATTGTAACCTCAAAATCATAACTTTGGCTAAAAAAACCCATGTTTTTGTGTAAAAAACACCAAATCAACCCCCTATTTCAGAAAGGGCGTTGGCTAAACATTCTACCTTTTGTTTTTTTTTTGTTGGAATCCAACAATGTAAATTTGGACAAAATGGTTTTTTTTGTTGTTTAAATTGCATTTCTGAATTCATAAATGGAGTTAGCCTGCTGAAAAACTCCCGAGGCACTCCGATTATACAAACTTAGCCACTCAAATGTACATATCCAACCACTACTCACAGAAATTCAGGCAAAATCAAACAAAAAAAATCACCGAAAAACGAGCCAAAAGGTAGAACATTTAGACTACTCTTTTTAGAGAGTGGTGCTATCAATTGTACTTTTTTTTTAGGGAGTCTTTAAAATTCTGACTTGTTTGAAATCTCAACTTTGACAAGCAGTGAAAAACTTAAAATTGACCCTCAAATCGAAGACTGATGCTACCAATAACATCAAATTTATTTTTTGAGTTAAAATTATGACTTAATTGAAACCGTAGTATTAACCACTCGTACCATTGGAAATTTAAAAAGAAAAAAACTTGAAATTGGCTCCTAAATAAAAAAAAATGAAGTGAACTAAAAAAAATATTAATTAATTAATTTTTTTTTATAAATTTACATTTTAAAAAAATTAAAAAAATTAACTTTAAAAAAAAAATACATTAAAAAAATAAAATAAAAAAATAACTCTTTTTTACTTTGAAAATAAAAAATAACCCATTTTTTCTCCAAAACATAATTTTTTTTAAATAATATTAAAAAACAACTTAAAAAAAATCAAACCACACACACACACACATATATATATAATTTAAAGTAAAATACTAAAAAAACAAAATCAAAACAAAAAAAAAAATTAAAAAAAAAACTAAATTAAAAAAAAAAAAATTGAATAAAAAAACTAAATTTAACAAAAATAAAAATAAAAATTACAATAAAAATAAACAAACCAAATTCAAAAATTCAAAATTTTAAAATTAAAAAAAAAAAGAAATTAATAATATTTTTCCTAATGATGGACCACACTGATTTGGTCCGAAACATCGAATATCAAAAACTTATGCGATGAATCCGAAAGAACTTTTTGATCAAATTAATAATAATAAAAAAAAACAGATACATAAAAATCTCACATGGGGGAGATTCTTGAAATCACCTATTCCCCTACTAAGACATGCCACAGGGTCATGCAGAGGGACAGAAGGTTATGGTGGGAGTGCACGATGGGAGGGGTAGGAGATAAGGACATGTGATAAGAGTGGCAGTGTGGGGTTGCGGTTCGTATGGGTGAGGTGGGGGGATGGGTGATTCTTGGAATCGCCCCCCCCGCCGCCATGTGAGGTTTTTACATATTTGTTTTCATTTTTATTTATTAATTTTGTTTTTTTAATTTTTAAAATTTGTTTGTTCGTTTTTTATTTTAATTTTTTGGTTTAAATTTAGTTTTAACTTTTTTCCCAATTTTTATTGTAGATTTTTGTTTTTATTTTATTTTATTTTCAATTTTGTTTTTTTTTGTTTTTTATTTTTTATTTTTTTTAAGTTTTGAATTTTTTTTTTTTGGTTGTGCGATTTTTTAAATTTTATTTTGTTTTTGTTTTTTAAAATTAATTTTGATTTTTTTCTCGGTTTTGAGGGTTTGATTTTTTAAATTTTGTAATTTTTTTAAAGGAAAATGGTTATTGTATGTCGATGTTTCAGATTCACAATAGGATCCATCTTCAGGACATAAAAGCATGAGGAAAAAACCCTAGGTTCTCGCTTCGCCGACTTTAGGTGAGAAACTAGAGTTTTTTCCTCAGGCTTTTATCTCTTGAAGATGGATCCTATCGTGGATCTGAAGCGTCGACATACAATAATGAATATTGTGGTTCTTTTGAACAATTTTGAACAAGAAAATGGTTGTTTTTCATTTTTTTTTAAAGAAAAATAGTTATTTTTCAATTTTTTTTGGGCTTTTCCAGGGTTATTTTTTAATGTAATTCTCATTTTTTAAAAATAGGTTAATTTTTCATTTTTTTAATATAAATTTATCAAAAAAAATTAATAAATAAATTTTCAACTCACTAAAATTTTTGATTTAGGAGCCAACTCTAAGTTTTTTATTTCCAATGGTATAAGTGGTCAAGGTCACGATTTTAATTAAGTGATAATTTTAACTCCAAAAATAAAATTAGTGCTACTAGTATTGATGTTTGAGGCAACATCGTGAGACATTCTCCTCGGAGGGTCCTATCTGGACTAGTAGGGGAGAATGCAGACTTCATCCTAACGTGCCTCAGATGGTCAGATGAAGGAACCAAGACATTGGTTTTACGAGGAAACCTCGATATGTCTTGGGGGACATTGATTCCATGAGGGAACCTCAATGTGTCTTAGAGATGTTTGAGGCAACATCATGAGACTTTCTCCCCGAAGGGTCCTGTATGGACTAGTAAGAGAGAATGCAGACTTCATCTTGACGTGCCTTAGATGTCCAGATGAAGGAACCAAGACATTGGTTTCACGAGAAAACCTTGATATGTCTTGGGGGACATTGGTTCCATGAGGGAACATCGATGTGTCCTAGAGATGTTTGAGGCAACATCATGAGACATTCTCCCTGGAGGGTGTTGTATGGACTAGTAGGAGATAACGTGGACTTCATTTTTATGTGCCTCAGATGGTCAGATGAAGGAACCAAGACATTGGTTTCACGAGGAAACCTCAATATGTCTTGGGGGACATTGGTTCCATAAGGGAACCTCGATATATCTTAGACGTGTGTTCCACGAGGGAACCATGAGATGTCTAGTATGGATACAGTTCATGAGTGAGATGAAACATTGGTTTCATGAGGGAACCTCGATATGTCAAGTATAGTCCAAGATGAATTAGCTTGATCAACCCCAAGGGATTGACCACTCCTTGTAGGATGAGCTAGCTCAAGTCTCATTGATACCAACTACATGACGTGTATAAATATAGAAGAATGGCCCTAGTAAGCATCGAGAAAACCTTCTCCTAGATTGGGTTGTAGACCAAGGAAGATATGATACATTTATCACAAGGGTGTACTTGTGGTAAATGGGCCCATGCGTAGTTCTTCTTTGATCATGACAAAGAGTGATATGGACTCAAGGTGCTTGAGGTGTGTCAGGTAGCATCGCGCTGACACTCACTCACAAGGGTGTATCTGTGGTGAATGACTCAGGTGTAGTCTTTCTCTTTAGTCATGTTGATTTGACTAGGAATGATAAAGACTCAAGATTCTAGATGCTATCACATGCAGACCTAGAGTGAGCCTGATCTCATGAGAGAGAGTGAGTTGGATCATAGGGAGAGCCGCAGGGGGAGTTTCCGCTCGATTCAGGTGGGGAGAGACATCTCCAAGGAATGATAGATGGGTGTCATGAGCCTAGGGTGAAGTTTGTACACTTCATAGACAAGCTTGACATAATGCAGAATGTCTCCCTCGTTGAGAGGGAGTGTTGATGTTTGGACAACATCAAGAAGACATTCTCCTAGATTAATAATT
>CBVK0102800375.1:0-16962 GCA_900067695.1 Picea abies
AAATGAACAAGTTAGAATGATATTTGTTAAAGAAAATAATGAAAATCTAAATCTATAGACCTAGCTACAGAATCCTCTCATTTTGTAGCTAGTCTAAATAAGACACAGAATCAGTATTGAAATTAATTGAAAATCTTTTAAAGAATTCCATTTAATTTACATCCAATTGATATTTGAAAACGAATCATTTAATTTGAGTTTGTTATACCATTTGAAATCAAACAGGATCCAAATCAATTAAGTGACTACAGAGATAGGCATACTCTGTTTTATTTGTTACCACAGAGTCAGGTGAAAAAAGCATATGGAACAACACTATAATCGTTTCACAACAAATCAAATCCAACAGTTATGAAATTGTTTTGATATGCAATTGAAACCGATATAATCAAACAAATCGTAAAAAATTGTTACGCTGCCTCTTATATAGGAGACACGATCAATTCCAAAAAGATCATTTTCCAATTGTTTTGACTGGGTTGACAAGGCAAATGATGCATGCCACGAATAGAGAAATTCAAACTGGCACGAAAATCAATTCAAATAAAATCATAACAGGCTCGATTGATTAGACATAGAACTCGCAATTTGTTATTGCAAATTGGGAAAACGGGATCGATTGACTTTGATCAAAATTGTTCATTTGACAATGAATTATAACCGAGTTTGACCAATTCGTTTTACAACTTAAAATCAAACAGAGAAGCAATTATAATCAGAATCTAACTCATCAAATAATAGAATTAACAGCAATCCAATCAAGCGAATCCATCAGCTGGGTTTAGCATAGTCATTGCAAATCATAAGCATTCCATGATTCGGGCACACTTGCATAGACTTAAATGAGCATATTGTTTTTATAAAAACAGAGTCGTTCTTTTTGAATTGAAACCGAACAAAGTTGCATTCTTGTTCATAGAAGATTACATGAAACAACATATCGTAACAACCAAACTCAATAAAATCGTTTACCAACCACAACATATGGATCATAACGAAATCAAATCCAAACGAATTGCATTCTAAATTGAGCATGAAAAACTTCCTTTTGGGAGTGAATACAATATGAATTGAATTGAAAGAAAACCAACAATTTCGTTAACTCAATCAGGCAAACCAATCAATCAAATCCAAATGAAAATCAATTAAATCGGATAAAATCTATAGATGGATATACTGGGAATGATCGAATCATATATCCATAACGAAATCTCATTTATTTTTAGCAAAGAGAAATGTAAACAGGATGAACACATTATTACAGAGCCATTTCGATACATAAACAAAGCTTATTCGAAAACAAAATTCAAATCGTTATATCAACCTGTTCACTCACACAAGTAAAACGATACCAAAATCATACCTGTATAGCGACGAGACGGCTTGATCATGCCAATTTGGATTTGATAACTGTCGTAGCCGATTCAACGTTTTTGAAAAGGATGGAGCTTGTTGTCTTCTATTTCTTTTCAATTGCTTGGAGCTTGTCTCTTTGACTAGTTAATGCTGCAACTTGATATTCCAGTGATTGGATTTTTGATTGGAGTATGGGAACGTCAATGTAGTATCATTCCAACCATAAATCACATTGGTCAGAGGGTGATTGTGTGGGTTGCGAGAATTGTCAAACATTAACAGGGCCTAGTTGTTGTTTGGCTCGATTCACACGACTGGTGCCATGGAGCCGAGCACATGGTAAGTCGAGGGTTTAGATCAAAACCACACAGGAGCAGAGCTACTCGAGCTAACAGAGGTAAACGGTGAACAAGGGATAGGCATAAATTCCATCATGCGAAGGTGGTGGATCTTATCTCTGCCATGCGAAATAGTAATTTCTAAAGTACAACTGCCAATTTACATAGTAGGTCAACCCATTATAGCATAGTTCAACAGTCATATCACTTGGCCGACTAACGAATCAAATGGAAAGTGTATAAACCAACGCGCAAAATCAATGTTATGCCAAAGTTTTTTAACCACCAACATTCAAATTGAAATCAATACCAAAGTCAACTATGTGCCAATGTATCAACTCGTATCAATAGTTTAACCAATGTGTTGATGGGTATTCATATAATCAACAAGCCAATAGTTATGAAGACAACATAGGGATTATATTAAAAGATATGTATAAAAGATTTAATCAAAACACCGATGTATTTTCATGAAACGAAAGGTCATATAAATCTAAATAACATATACACCCATATGTCAATGCATTACAAACTCAATGAAACCAAGTCCCAATCAATCGAACTATGACTATCGATCAAAGGATCTTGCCAGTTGTATAATGATAAATAAGAGGTGAGCACAATAGGCATATTGACAAGAGAGATAATGATAGTTCAGATAATGATTTCAATGAGACTTCGAAAGACTAAGTTTTCAGGCTTACAATCGTGAAAACAAAACGAAAGTAAGTGTGCAAGTGTCGCAAAAAATAAAAATGTCATGATTTGAAAATTGCGACGAAAAATTGATGTTTGCAAGACATAGGTGTAGGCAGCTTATAAGGCAATGGAAAAATGTTATTTGGCTGCCAACAATGGCGACACACTGGTAGAAGCAGTTATCTCTGTCAAAAGAAACAAATTCAGATTAGGACAACAAAGAAAATTTTAACTCAAAAATAACAACCAAAAAATCGTATGAACATCATCATTAACCAATTATTCTAGCAGTGTTTCAAAATATGAAAACTGATAACAATCTTAAGATCAGCAAGTCATGATATTAAAGATAAAATATTCAATACTGTTGGCATAGCAACTGCTACCAGCAGGCATCCATAGCCTCGACAGGGTTTCCATTTAACCCACTCTGACATCTGTATCCTGCCAAGAATTTCTGGATTAGAATAAAGGACATTAAAGAGGTTTCTTTTTTGCAAATTTTCGTATACCCGACATTGCTTCGCTGCTAGCGGGCCTGTTCAGTACCCCAACAAAGTTGTCTTGGCGCCATGCATGCATTTACCTGCTGCCAGCAGACTTGTTCAGTATCCCGGTGGGTTTACAAGCACTTCCCACAGCTCTTATTCATAATTTTTGTTTTGTTTTTCATAAATATATAGTTGAGCGGGGTGACGCTGAAAATCATGATATTTTAACATATTTTTTTCAGACCTCATCAAAATTTTTTAGAACTATCCTTTATTTAGATCCAAAGATGTTTTATTTACAAACAACAGCTTCTTAAAGCAGGGAGACATCTTCTGAGTCATTCCTTTACGGAAAAGGGACAGCGTAAAAAAATAATAGATGATCATGGTGAACTTTACTCAGAGATCGAAATCGGTAAACTTCTTTCAAACAACATTCTTTTACAACATAGATATATATTTCAGAAATATACCATTGATGTTTGTACATATTTTTCGGAAGTTATTTCAGCGAAGAAAATCTCTTTTATCTTTGTCTGAATAGTTCAGTGTACATGTATGTGTATGTCCAAAAATGCAAACTGATAAATTCAAACGCAAATAAAAAACAGAAAGCAAATGAAAAAGAAAAAATAAAATATATACATAATATACAAGGGTAGTTATCAACCAAAGTATCTCTTCAGGGCTTGGCCATTCACCGGGTAGGTGTCAAGTTGCCCTTCAAGATTCTGCAATCAAAAAGAACTAGGACCCAACTTTTCAGCAATTAAAAATGGTCCAAGCCATAAGTTTTGAAATTTTGTGTGCTCTCCCTTTCCCTCGTGTGGTTTGTCCCACTTCAAGACGAGGTCACCTACTTCAAAATTCCTATCAGCAGCAGAATTAGAATCGAACTAGCTTTTAACCAATTGTTGATGTTGATCTATCTTACATTTAGCTTGGGTTATTACCTCTTCTAGCTTCATCAAAGCATTAATTCAATTTTCCAAAGGGGGACAATATTCTTCTTGGAATTTCTGCGACAATTGTAGTGAAGGAAGAAGAATGTGAGGTGGCAGAATTGCTTCTCTGCCATAAATGATAAAAAAGGGGGAGTTACCTATAGCATCTTTTGGCATAACCCTATCATCCCACAACGCATTTAGCAGTGCATTGTGCCAATTCTTGTGATTTTCAACCATCGTTCTCTTGATTATTTTGATCAAGTTCTTATTTGTTGATTCTGCTAATCCGTTGCCCTAGGGGTAATAACTAGAAGAATACTTCAAATTAATTCCTTTTTCCAAAGTGAACTCGCTCATCTCAAGAGAGGAAAAGTAAGAAGCATTATCGAAAACTAAACAGTCAGGGATACTGAAACGAGTGATAATATTCGAATTTAGAAAGGCAATTACTTGACTGGTGTTGACAGTTCTTAATGCAGCAACTTTAGACTATCGAGTAAAGTAATATGTGGCTGTCAAAATAAACTTGTGTTGTTGCGAGGACGGGGGGTTGATTGGACCTATGATATCAAGGCCCCACTGCTGGAAAGGAGAATCTACCGAAACGGGCTGCAGAGGAAAGGCTGGTTTTTGTAACTGCCCTGATGCTTTCTGACAGATTATACATTTATGACACAAGGCATGGGCATCTCTAAAAAGCGTGGACCAGTAACAACCAGCTCTTAGAACCTTATGAGCAGTGGTGTCGCCACCAAAGTGACCACTAGCTTCTCCTTCATGCAACTCTAGCAAGACTTTTTCTACTTCGTCCTTTTCAAGACAACACATTAGTACGCAGTCAAAACTTTGACAAAACAGGATACCATTAAGCAGATGAAAGGAGGCAGAATTTAGTCTCAACGCTCTTATTTTAGAGGGGTCAAGGTGATGGGGGGATGATCTGTGTTCAAGATAGAATCTTATATCGTCATACCAAGGACTAACAAGGTTTTGTGCGCAATAGATTAAACTT
The DNA here is from genome assembly GCA_900067695.1 of Picea abies. Taxonomy (NCBI): domain Eukaryota; kingdom Viridiplantae; phylum Streptophyta; class Pinopsida; order Pinales; family Pinaceae; genus Picea; species Picea abies. The sequence continues at coordinate 4,844 of CBVK0102800375.1, forward strand.
TGATCGCTTTGTCCTAGGTTTGACGTATCGCTCTCTTCTTGTTGTCCTGTTGCTGAATCAACAACTAACTTGCATAACCCTTGGCCTCTCACAATCTGAACTGGGGTGGTTTCTAAGTCATACTCCTACAAGGAGGTGACCCAGTTAGCTCTCTTTTCTCCTAGTTCCTTCTGCACTAACAGGTTCCTCACGGCTGGGTAGGGGACAATGACTTTCGTCCTTGACTTCAAAAGATAGGACCGGAAGTGCTTAACTACTTTGAAAATAGCATAGGCTTTCCGATCTACCGCTGGGTAATTAAGTTCAGTGCCTTTGAAAGAGGAGCTCATAAAGGTGAAGGGTACTTCGTAGTTTTCGTCATTCTTTTGGGTTAGGACCGCGGCATAGGAACGGTCAGAAGCAAAAGTGTAGAGTGTAAAGTCTTGTGAAAAATCTGGCCTCATGAGAGACGGAGCGTCTATTATGGCCTTCTTTATTGCATTAAAATCTTGGTTTTCTAGCTGTCCCCAGTGATATTGGGTGTCTTTATTAATCAAGTTCTATAAAGGCCTGACCATTTCGGAGAAACTGGGGACAAATCTTTTCACGAAGTTAATCTAGACTAAGAAAGACTACATGGATTTTTTGGATGTAGGAGGGGGGAGTTTTGTGATGAATTGAGTCCTCTTGGGGTCAATAATCATCCCTTCACTAGACACAATGAATCCTAGGAGTTTACCCTATTCTACTCCAAAGATGGACTTTTTGGGATTCAAGGAGATGCTGTATTTACGACATCGCAGTAGGACGGCTTGTAAGTGAGATAGATGATCGTTTTTGTTTTTAGAAAATACAGTCACATCATCTAAGTAAACTACGACAGACTGATTGATTAAGCCTCGGAAAGAAATGTCCATTGCTCTCTGAAAAGTGGCACCAGCATTAATCAATCCAAAAGGCATTTTGTGATAAGCATAAGTGCCCCACGGAGTACAGAAGGTAGTTTTTAGTTGGTCTGGTGGAGACATCAGGACTTGGTTGTAACCAAAGAAACCATCCAATAAAGATAGCCTCTTGGAAACAAATACTTGTTGAAGGATCTGTTCCATGGGTGGGATAGGATAGTTGTCTTTATCAGACGCTCTATTAAGGTTTCGAAAATCGATGCAAAGTTGGATTTCCCCATTTTTCTTCCGGACTGGGATAAGGTTAGAAACCCATTGAGTGTGCCTAATAGGAAAAATTATCTTAGCACTTAGGATCTTATTCAATTTTTTTTTGAACGGTCAGTTCCAGTTTAGGATGCATCTTCCTCAGTTTTTGTTGAAAGGGTAAGGTTTGAGGCTTCATCGGGATGACCTGTTGTATGATATTAGGGTCGAATGTTTTAAGGTCATCATACGTCCATGAAAAGACATATTTAAATTCTTTGAACAATTTAATGAATGCAGATTTTTCTTGTCGAGAACATCCCAAGCCTAGATTAATGCACTGAGGATTTTCATTGCTTCCTAAGTTTACTTTTTCATAAGATAACGAGGAACTATTGGTTTTACAGTTGACCATCTTTTTAAATTTATCTTGAAAATCATAAAACTTCTCTAATCTAATTACAGATTTTGGTATCGAGTTTACCATATCCAATGAAGATTCAGGAGTCCTCGGATCTGGTATTACTATGAAATCGCGCAAATTGTCGTCGTGCGTGTGTTCGTCTATCACCGCGCCTTGAAAGGTTTCTTCCATGTGCAGAAAGTTAATAATCTGCTGATCGTCGTCAAATACTCTCCAGTTCGTGATGTTGTCAGGAATAGATGGCTGAAACAGTAGCTCAATGGAGAATGCGTCTGGGACAAGCCTTCTGCAGGAAGAAGTTTAGAAGCTACATTAGCTAATAAGTCTGCTTCAGAGTTATTCAATTTGGGAATGGAATTTATATTAAAAGAAGAAAATTTATTCATTAAGTTCCATACCTTAGACTGGTAGCTTTTGAGATGCAGAGAGAGACAGTGGATAGAATCTCTTACCTGTCTAACCACTATTTCAGAGTCGCCAAAGATGGTTAAATTTTGAATGTTCATATCCAAAGATTTTTTGAGACCTTGCAGTAAAGCCTCATATTCTGCAGTATTGTTAGTACATTCAAATTCCAACCTACATACTATCAATGTTTTATTACCTGCCGGATCAATAATGATGCAGCCAACTCCAGCTCCTTCTTTGGACTTTGAACCGTCGAAATATAGAGACCAAATTTGATTTGCATCGGGTACATGGGATCGTTGCGTCGAAGTTGCAGGCTACAAATATGCTACAATCTTGGACTGTTGTTCTAGATTGGTGATAGGTGAAACCTCGGCCATGAAATTGCCAAAGAAGGTGTCCATCCCTTGTACTTCAAGTGAATTAGTAGGAGGTGTATATGGTTCATTGGGGTCGTTCAAATCTGTGACCGTGAACTTAAGGTAGCAATCACGATTCACTTTTATTTTATTAGGCTTGCCATTGTCTGGAAGCCATAGATGAGACCAATCTGTCGTGAAATAACTATGTAACTTGTCTAACCAGTCCCTACTAAAAAATAGACCATACACTTCTGGAATATCCACAACAATTATATAAATAACTTGATGAACCTTTGGGTTAGATGATAATCGAATTAGCACATTCTTTAGGTCGCCTATAACTTTGACATTTGTCCGATCAAGTTGTATGATTTTTAAAGAAGATGGTTCAACTTATGCTTTAATCTTTTGACAAATAGACCAAGGCATCACATTGGATGATGCTCCTAAGTCTACCATACAATTATGCACATTTCTATTAAATATCTCGAAAGTTAGTAGGAACGGAGGTACATTTTTGTGAGTACTAAGAGTAGTAGCTTGTGGCTTTTTACTCGTAGTTTCTAAATCTACTTTATCTACATTATTTACATTACTTACAGGAAGGGTTCCTTTATATTGAGGATTAGGATTATTTTTAGCAGAATTCTTCTGAGGGACTTTGTTTTTCACAACCTTGTTACCATTAGAATTACCATTTTTGCCATTATCTGAAATATTTTGCAACATTTTTTTGTAACAAAAATGGAAACTTCAACAACTCATAAATAGAAATGTTAGCCCTTAACTTTTTAAGATCTTCAACAACATCATAATCTAATTTGGGGTTCACATTACTCTGTTTAGTTTCAACTGATTTAGATTGCTTTGGAGGTGAAGTTGTAGTATTTTTGGAAGAATTTTTATTTGTTTTCTTACTCCTAGTGTTATAAGGATGAATTGTCTCGAAGTTAGCTTGGAAGATGTTGTCTGAGAAGTGTCCAAAAATGTTTGGAGAAGATTCTTCTTCTTGAACTGTCTCTTGTTCAACTACCTCCTCAGGGATCTCAGGAGGCATCAAGTTATCTTGGGCTTCTAGAATTGTTTGAAGAGCACATTACAAACTTTCTAGATTAAGGCCTTCGGTGGTTGGGTTAGGTCAGTTGGTAGGAAAAGGCTTCGGGAACGGGGGTTTGTAAGGTCCTTTTCTATAGGAATCTTCTTTGGTCGACCTTTTCAAGTCTATAACTTGATTTGACAGTTTTTGAACAACTTTGGTTAAGTTTTCCAAATCAAAGTTTTCAGGTTGTGTTTTACTTTGAGTGGGTCTGGGGAGGATTTCGATCTTCTTCCTGGAAGAAGAACTAGTCTCAATTTCATTGCTAGTAGAGTCTTTAAGACTAAGTATGTATTTTTCAATCTGGCTGGCCTCTTTGAAGGCCTCTAACAACGTGGTTTTCTTAGATCGTTTAACCCAAATCGCTATACTTTGGTGCAAAGATTTAGTGTAGTAAGCTATTATAAGACTCTCATTAGGCATGGAATTAGTAGGGATTCAGTTTTTGAGTGTTAAGAATCTCTCATTAAAGTCTTTAACTTTTTCTTTTGGGTTCATTTTTAGGCTAGAAAGATCCATGACTAGGACTTCCAGAGGCTTACCGTCTCCGAATTTTTCCAAAAATCATGACTCAAACTTTTCCCAAGACACGATGGTATGGGGTTGCTGAGCAAAGTACCATGTTGATGCATTACCCTCGAAAATATAAGGGAACAACCTACAGACAATGTATTCATGTTCAACATTGCGGAGTCTTATGGCTAACATAATTTTTTTAATGTGATCTTCAACTATCTATTTTGAGTCGGGATCAAACTTGGGAAGCCATTTCTCCAGGTGCTTCGGTAGAGGGTGTTGAGCTCCTGGTACAACTACGGCATCCTGGTCAAGCCAGGGTCTAGCAGGGTTGTTCTGATTTGCCATTGGGGTAGTGGGTGTGGAAGGTTGAGAAGGTGAATTGCCTTCGTCAGAGGAATCTCTTCCAGAAGAGGAAGGAGATGATGGAGGTGGTGAAGGAGGTATCCCAGATCCTCCTGCAGCAGGATTTAAGATTGGATCTGAAGGTTTCATAGTAGGATTAGTGTCACCTAATTGTTCTCTGATATCAGAGAAGTCCAAAGGTTGACCCCATGGACGGTTTGGTTGCCTCAAATGAGCTAAGGCACTATGTGTTTTTATAAGAGATTGGCGGACAATCTCTTGTATGTCACCACCTGTAGGATTAGGGGTTGGTGGCTCAATTGTGATCTGTGGATCGTCAGTTGAAGTAGTTTTTGTTTGAAGGGGAATATTATTGTCTGAATGGCTTCTAGTCACTATAGGTGAGTGATTAGGGGGTGGAGGAGTCTTGCGACTGCCTCGTGCCATTAATTAAGTTCAGGCCCTCCTTCTAGCGCCATTTGTTGATGGGTGAAATTGACCGTCCGTCAACTGAGAGAGTGGAACCGGTCCGGGGTTGTCTAATAACGCAAGTCGTTTGGGATGAACCACCCTGACAGGTTTAGCAGCTCCTTTAGTCGATCTAAGGTCCTAAGAAAACAAAAAAAAATAAAACTAATCTAAACTAACTAATCTAACTAAAAAAACAAATAAAACAAACTAAACTAACTAAGAATAAATAAAACAAACTAATAAACTAACCTAATTAAAACTAACTATTAAACAAACTAAACTAAAACTAATTATTAAAATAAACTAAACTAATCTAACTAACTATATGTATACAATCTACTAAGTAATTAAATATCTAACTACTATCTGAAATATAACTTATTCACAAAATATACAATATCTACAATTTATAGATTTGAATAAAACCTGAAAAACTCATTTATGTTCTTCCCTAAGACAGTGAAAGATTTTTTTTTTTTGTTGATTTTATAATTTTATAAACAAGAAATAAAACAAAAAATTAACTAAACTAAACTACTAATAAATATACTAAACAAATAAATGACAAACTGACCTGGAAACATTCTAGATTTGTCCTTTGTATGATGATTTCCTTAGCTGATCTGAGGGAGGAAACCCGCACCAAATAATCCAGAAGCTTCTCATAAACGATAGTTGTAGTGCTCTACAAGTTTAATTACAAGACAAACAAGACATAAAAATAAAAACAATCGTATGATTTATAAATCTCTACAATTAGATAAACCTGTATGCACAGACTTATATAAAATAATTTAATTGATGAAGAAGAGAAATCTATCATTCATGAACTGAATCAAATAATTGTTGTATTTTTAAGTAGTGAAATAAATCAGATATGGATGAGACATTAATTAATTCATATCATTCTTCAAAAGACCATGATAGCTAAAGTAGTCACTAATCAAATGAAAACTGATAAACATAAACATGAAACAAAATATTCATATTATGAAAGCGAAAGTTGTAGCAGAACATCAACTTCTGTCTCAGTTTGTATTAAAAATCCATAATCTTGGTTCTCCCACAAGCAAGGATGATCCTTATTACAAAAAATAATAAGTATTTATAAGTCTTTCCACAGGGTAAAACCTCCCTGTGGAAGTTATAAAACTGTTTACAAAAAATCTGGGAGGATATCCCAATTTTAACTAAACTAGGAAACTACAATAAAACTAGAAACACAAATATCCTCTAGATTGTCCATCAAATCCCATGCAATTCGAATTCACCTGAAAAGGACCACAAATGAACAAGTTAGAATGACATTTGTTAAAGAAAATAATTAAAATCTAAATCTATAGACCTAGCTACAGAATCCTCTGATTCTGTAGCTAGTCTAAATAAGACACAGAATCAGTATTGAAATTAATTGAAAATCTTTTAAATAATTCCATTTAATTTACATCCAATTGATATTTGAAAACGAATCATTTAATTTGAGTTTTTTATACCATTCGAAATCAAACAGGATCCAAATCAATTAAGTGACTACAGAGATAGGCATACTCTGTTTTATTTGTTACCACAAAGTCGGGTGACAAAATCATATGGAATAGCATTGTAATCGTTTCACAACAAATTGAATCCAACAATTATGAAATCATTTTGATATTCAATTGAAACCGATATAATCGAACAAATCGTAGGCAATTGTTACGCTGCCTCTTAGACAGGAGACACGATCGATTCCAAAAAGATCATTTTCCAATCGTTTTCACTGTGTTGACAACGCAAACGATGCATGCCACGAATAGATCAATTCAAACTGGTGCAAAAATCAATTCAAATAAAATCATAACAGGCTCGATTGATTAGCAATAGAACTCACAATTTGTTATTGCAAATTGGGAAAACAGGATCGATTGACTTCGAACAAAATCGTTCATTTGACAATGAATTATAACTGGGTTTGACTAGTTCGTTTTACAACTTAAAATCAAACAGAGCAGCAATTACAATTGGAATCTAACTCATCAAATAATAGAACCAACAACAATCTAATCAAGTGAATCCATTGGCTGGGTTTAGCATAGTCATTGCAAATCATAATCGTTCCATGATTCGGGCGCACTTGCACAGACTTAAATGAGCATATTGTTTTTAATATCGTGCACTTGCACTTGCACTTGCACAGACTTAAACATAGTCGTTCTTTTTGAATTGAAACTGAACAAAGTTGCATTCTTGTTCATAGAAGATTACATGACACAACATATCGTAACAACCAAAATCAATAAAATTGTTTACCAACCACAACATATGGATCATAACGAAATCAAATCCAAACGAATCGCATTCTAAATTGAACGTGAGAAACTTCCTGTTGGGAGTGGATACAATACGAATTGAATTGAAAGAAAACCAACAATTTTGTTAACTCAATCAGGCAAACCAATCAATCAAATCCAAACGAAAATCAATTAAATCTGATAAAATCTATCGATGGCTATAATGGGAATGATCGAATCATATATCCATAATGAAATCTCATTTATTTTTAGCAAAGTGAAATGTACACAGGATGAACACATTATTAAAGAGCCATTTCGATACATAAACAAAGCTTATTCGAAAACAGAATTCAAATCGTTATATCAACCTGTTCACCCACACAATTAAAATGATTCCAAAATCATACTTGTATAGCGACGAGACGGCTTGATCATGCCAATTTGGAGTTGATAACTGTCGTAGCCGATTCAACGTTTTTGAAAAGGATGGAGCCTTTTGTCTTCTGTTTCTTATCAATTGCTTGGAGCTTGTCTCTTTGACCGGTTAATTCTACAACTTGATCTTCCAGTGATTGGATTTTTTATTGGAGTATGGGAACATCAATGTAGTATCGTTCCAACCATAAATCGCATTGGTCACAGGGCGACTGTGTGGGTTGCGAGAATTGTCAAACATTAACATGGCATGGTTACCATTTGGCTCGATTTGCATGACTAGTGCCATGGAGCCGAGCACATGGTAAGCCAAGGGTTTGGATCACAACCACACAGGAGCAGAGCTACTCGAGCTAGCAGAGGTAAACGATGAACAAGGGATAGGCATAAATGACATTGTTCGTAGTTGGTGGAGCTTATCTCTACCATGCCAAATAGTAATTGCTAAAGTACAACTACCAATTTACATAGTAGTTCAACCCATTATTTCATAGTTCAACAGTCATATCACTTGGCCGACTAACGAATCAAATGGCAAGTGTATAAACCAACGCGCAAAATCAACGTTATGCCAAAGTTTTTTAACCACCAACATTCAAATTGAAATCAATACCAAACTCAACTATGCGCCAATGTATCAACTCATATCAATAGTTTAACCAATGTGTTGATGGGTATTCATATAATCAACAAGCCAATAGTTATGAAGACAAGAACATAAGGATTATATTAAAAGATATGTATAAAAGATTCAATCAAAACACCCATGTATTTTCATGAAACCAAAGGTCATATAAATCCAAATAACATATACACCCATATGTCAATGCATTACAAACTCAATGAAACCAAGTCCCAATCAATCGAACTATGACTACTGATCAAAGGATCTTGCCAGCTGTATAATGATAAATAAGAGGTGAGCGCAATAGGCATATCGACAAGAGAGATAATGATAGGTCATATAATGATTTCAATGAGACTTCGAAAGACTAAGTTTTCACGCTTACAATCATGAAAACAAAACGAAAGTAAGTGTGCAAGTGTCGCAAAAAATAAAAATGTCATGATTTGAAAATTGCGACGAAAAATTGATGTTTGTAGGACATAGGTCTAGGTAGCTTATAAGGCAATGGAAAAATGTTAATTGGCTGCCAACACAACTATACAGTAGATACCATTGAGCACTTACATAGCGCTATAACCCTTCCATATCCAACAATCTCCTAGTCTCACACATGACTAACTCTATGGATATTTATTTTTATATCAAGAGTATGTCTCTTGACTTGACTTGGTTATGATCTCATAACTAATCATAAAAAAATATGCAACTAAATTTTATCTGAATGCATTCTAACATCAACAACATTTACATGCTCTAGGCCTTTGACCATTACATATCAATTTAAATATTGAAAAAAAAAACTAGGGGAATTCTTACCTCAATTCTCTTCAACATTGAAATAAACCAAATGTGTACCTTCATGGTTGTTATCAACCTAATTGATGTTATCTGATCAGTTGGTATTTGTAGAAGCTCACAAGATTCCTCCTCCATCCTTTTGATCACTATTACTACCACCCTCATGGATCTTCTCAAAGATGGAATTCATAAGCAACAACATCAACATCCACATCTTTAACCATGCTATGTCATTTTTCCTGAATACATAATCCATCATCCATAATTAGTCATACTCAATTGTTATAACATAATTATTGCATGTATATAACAACAAACTATTCTAAGTCCTCAGGCATGTCATATAAATATCCAAGCATGTACATATGCACAATACACATCTATATGCACCAAACATTCACTATCAAAGTGCCTAGTAATGCATATGCATTCTAACTTGATGGCATGTGTCATGCAATCTAGTGTATTTATGTTTCAATTCACTTATTTGTTTATTTATTTATTTTGTAGTTGGTTTTCCTGGAATTTATCCATTTCATTGTTTCCATGTGTTCTCTCGTTTTTCTCATCTGCACTATTGTTCCATCATCTGAACACTTTCCAACCAAGTTCCACTTGGTAATTCTGCAATCCAACCAATGTGTTCTATTTACAAAAACCTCTATTAGGCAGTCATATCCAAAATTTACCTTTATGAAACATTCCAGAACCTTGGAATGAAGTAGCTCAGAACATTCCATCAATCTACTACCACAAAATTCTTGAATCAAATACTATTACTCCTAGTTTTCCATTAGATTGATTCATTAAAATTTCTCTCTAAAACTATACTTTTCACACTTAATACCATTCCCAATGGAAGCCAATTTTCATTCAGTGGCACTTTTCAAGTGAAAGAGCATTCATTTCTCTATCTCCAATTTCTCTGCATTGGTATCATGCTTCCACTGTGAACTTTGATATCATAAGTGGATTCCTTTGTCTGAGTAATTTTAAACAAGTATCTAAGTTATATCTAACAAATCCTTCACATGCACTCTTGCGCTTGACACATAGATATTATTCACACACCGCCTCTTAAGCTCCTTGTTCTCTTTCACATCAAGCTTTGCAACTATATACACCTATCTTCCTTCAAGGCTATGGAGTCTTACTATTCCCTTCTATTCCCATAAATTACATTATCCACCTGCTAGATTCATGTCCTATGTGAGGATACTTGTTGTTGTGCCTTGGAATTCATTCAGACTATGTAACAACTGAATAATAATCATTTTTTTAATTATATTTTTTGAGTCCTTTATCCACTTTTCATTACTTGTCATGTAGCTCCTTGTTGCCTCAACCAACTTATTTAAGTTTTGCATAACTTATGAATTTATATGATTTTATTCTCTTATCAGCCTCAGATTGTCTTCTTTGTATCTCTATACTTCTATTCTTAGGATTCTCGCAGTCTCTATTAATGTTTCTTTCTCCCCTCTACCCTTATGTCCATTTGATTCTGTCTCTGCATTACCAACACTGATATTTTGTCCTTTGGCATCTTTATCATGATTGAAGGCTCCCTCTCCTTCTTCCATTTCTTAAATATGCATTCTTATACTAAATTAATATGCTTATACCCCCTAATTATGAAAAATATGCAAGCAACCATTTTCGTTAGAATCATGAAAATTTTCAATTAATGTTACATGTACTTTTTTGCTCAATTCATGAAGAATTATATCATAGTTATCCAATTTATAACAATTTTAGGTAATTCTCATATGAATCATCTTTCCAATGACTTTACTCTTTCCTCGATCCGATTTCTAAGTTGAAAGCTTCCTAAAAAAACCACTTTCACCCCATTTGTGAATTTCCACTCGTGAAACTTTATTGAAATGCCAACTTTTGTCAACTACAGAAGAAAATATGTCAGGAACTAGATAAACTTTCATATGAGGCATAGATAAAAATAATTACAATAAATTCATAAAAACTTTCATATCTGCAATCTGATGCTCTAGTCAAAAACTATAGCAGCCTAGAGATGATCACTTTTCCCGTTTTCACCTCTTTTTCTAGACTTAGAATTTTTGGAAAATTCTCATTAAACCTGTGCACTTCTGGAAAATTTTCACTAAACCAAAGTTTTTTTTCTTGAAGAGTGTATAAAATTTAGAGAAAGTAAAAAATTTCAGTTTCGTGATCTGGGGTCACTTTTCCTCCAAAAATTTCAAAAATCTCAAAAAAAGTTGCACGAAATAGTGAATTTTGGTCTATTTCAGCATCCCCATTCCAATCCCCTTAGGATTTATTCATCATGGGTTATTTTGTGTCTTCTTTCCGGACCCTCTCAATGAATTTCATCTTAATATGGACATTTTCCAATGATCTGGACCCATTTCTTTAAAACATATTATTTCTCAATTTTTTACAAATCCAAGAAGAAATGAGCAATGATCCTCTCTGACACTTTTGTAGAGATATTATCTGTGGAAAAAAACCATAAGTTTCATCCAAATATGACTTAATAAACTCCAATTATGGACAAAATAAGAAAATGGCTCCAGAATTTCCTACAGAGCAATCTACACTATTGATCTTAAAATCAGAATAGATTTAGACTACTCGTCGAAGGTCCTCATTTAGAGTGATGAAAAATCACGCTCAAATGGTACTCCGAAAATAGGGTATCGAAGAATATTCTCTTTCGATAGTGTCAAATTTTCATTCAGAGTCTAAAAAATTGGCAAAGTTTCATGGCTCCAAAAAGGAGGTTATTAAAGAATATTCCCTTTTTGATACCATCGAAACTTTTCATTTGGAGTTTGAAATATTGACGAAGTTTCATAGGTCCGAAAAGGAGGGTATCAAAGAATATTTCATTTTTGATACCGTTAGAACTTTTCATTCAGAGTTCAGAAGATTGACGAAGTTTCACTACTCTGAAAAGGAGGTTATCGAAGAATATTCTCTTTTTGATACCATCAAAAATTTTCATTTGGAGTTCAGAAGATTGACAAATTTTCACTGCTCCAAAAAGGAGGGTATTTAAGAATATTCCCTTTCAATACTATCGGAACTCTTTTGAATGAGATCTTGCGAAAATAGTTTTTCGAAAGAACATCTCTGCGAGATATAACAAGATTGAAAATATTTCTGTGGTTGGAGTTTTCATGATTGGTCGGAATAGCCACAGTTTGGTCAATAGAGTGTCGACGTTTCGGATCCAAATCAGGATCCAT
>CBVK0102800395.1:0-10730 GCA_900067695.1 Picea abies
GAACAAGGGGCCCTTTAGGGAACCCTTAGGTCTTTGACCAGCCCCCCACTTGGATTCAGCTCAGATTTGAAGGTCAAATTGACTTGGGAGATGAACCAGAAGTGGCTGAGGGGCTGACAAAAACCATAAATGTGTTGTTCTCAGTTGTGTGAGGCGTTTTTCATACACAGTCGCGCATCAGGTGCATGTGCGCTTTTCTTTCATTTTTGACTTGAGCATGTGCATGCGCTTCCTTTGGATTATGAGCGCATGTTAATTTTATAACCAGTTGTATAGTTTTTGTGCTCGTTGAACATGTATTTTTGGGGCTATGAATGAACTAATAGGTGTTTTAAAATGTTGGATTCCCGTAACCATTTCCGGATGAAATTCCAGTGATAGCACATAGTTTAGAACTAACCCCCCTTCAGTTTCCCCCTCTTATCCATACCTTTTGATTTTCTTGTATTTAGATTCAAACATTAATATAAAAATTCATTAAATATCTCTTAAATATTGTAGAAAAACACTAAAGATAAAAACAAACATCACATATAAGAAAAGTATGAGTAAAAATGCAGTGGATCTTCCATTAAATCATCATAATAGTAGGATCTTTACATGATAGACATCACAATTACAGTCTCTTTTACAAAACTAGCCAACAAAGTGAAATACAGATCCCACACCTTTGTTCTCTCCGAAGATTCCTCCTAATGTCTCTTTGACAAGCCTCTCCTTTCCTATCACTCTACTTACAACCTTTATATTACCGGATTCCGACAAAAAATTCCAAAATGTAAAATGTTTAGACAATTCCTATATATTTATATGATCCCCTTGCGGACAACCTCAATCCATATGAAGGTTACATAATTCAATTATATAATTAACTTTACATGTATTTACAGGTCATTGAGTGAGTTGTTATAGCTCGTGGTTTTAAAAACATGTATCTGTGATCTATGTTTGACGATGGGGCACCATGTGGCCCTTGTGGTAACCGTCGAATAGGAGTTGGAATGGCGATGATGTTTGGACTCCATCAGAAGGATGACGAATGCCAGGGAACCAAGAAACAAAATAACGAAATTTTGATAATTACTTAGTAATTTCCGAAGGTATGGTCGATTTTCTCTGTCCAACGGTATCGTTAGAACTCCTAATCGGACTTGTACACCATATGTAGTAGTGTAAGGAAGTATTAAGATAGGTTATCCCCTTCCCTGGTTTTTTTCACTTTGATTTTGTTGAAGCATACAAATATAGGGCTAAGGATTGTGAGGGGGCATCCCCTTAGCTTACCTTTGAGATAAAGACCTAGGGTTTATGAGAGGATAAACTTTAGTGGCTCTTCCTTTAAGGTTTGACCTAGGTTTATGAGGGGATAATATTAGGGTTTAAACCTTCACCTTTTCTGTTGTACTTAGCCTCCTTTGGATGTATTGCATTGACTCCATTTTCCCTAAGAAGGAGAACGACATTAATCTCTTGTCTACATGTATTTGCAAAATCAAACAAACTCTCTCTCTCTCAAACTAACTTTTTGGGTGAATCCCCAACAACCTTCTTGTGCCTAATCTAATCCAACGATTTGCAATTTAACTCAATAATTTGTTGTTGTTATAAAAGTTGATTGCATCCATTAGGGCTTGGTTAAATTATTGCTAACTTTCTTAATATTATGGTGAAAGTTGCATGGAATCATTTTCTGGCTACTCGATATTGTTCTACTCAACAAGGGCTATATTTTAAAGTTTAATTTTCTAATTTTGAGGGCTGATTTCTTGCTTCTATTACAAAACATTTATTTTTGGTACAACTTTGTTATTTATTGCAACAACCCTCATTTGTTGATATCTAGTGTATGAGATCATTGCTTACATGTGTAGACTTGATAATTTCTGAAATATCCCTCACATCTTCAATGTCTTGTCTCGTTTTCAACCTTTCCCTTGAAATTAGCATATCATCCCAAGCTATCAAGAGAGGGGTCGTAAACTTGTATTCAATTTGCTATAAAATTCCTTGAGGTCATAAGGCAAGCCTCCCTTTTATTGGATCTACTTCCCTCACTTAAACAAGGAAAGTGTTTACTAAGGTGGCAACTATAAATATGCATTCCTAGAGAGTTACACCGGTCTTCCACTTGTAAAAGGATTTGCATAATTAAAAATCATATGATAACAATTTATTTTTCACCCGTCCCCGCCTTTACCTACAACTGAGCCTTTGATGCGAAATATGCAAATGGACGGAAGTTTCAAAATGAGATATCAACCGTCGTGCAATCCATTGGCGTTGATTTCAAACCGACCTTCATCCAATCTTATCTTTTGATATTATTGTTTTTTCCACTTCTCACACAAAGAGAATCTCAAAGAATCTTGAAATTCATACGGTGGAATTTGACGGACGAAATTCTCGTCATGAAGTAATTTACCTGTCAAGTACGTCGGCAGACCTGTCATTAAATACATCCAAAGCACAGGCAGACCTATCATCAAAATCCTTTAGAATGCGTGATACGTTTCATAAATTTGGCGTAACCTTCAGATTTGACGGGTAGAATAAATTTCAAATTCCTACCCTACTTGGAACTGGTATATATCTCCATCCAACCAACATTCGATTAGATTTTTTAATCCATCATAACAACAACTACCGAACATTTGACATTCTATTAGAGTTTTTAAACTATCATAACAACTGCCTAACATAAAGCTGAAGCCCATCATAACATTTACATTGGCATCACCAGATTCCTGTGACCGAATTGTCTAGAAAAAACGTTTTCCAATGTTCTTTGCTTAACGTGAAAGCCCGTGTGGCTCCCTCCATAACAAGACTACGACCCGTTATTATAATTGCATTCCGGGCAGGACAAAGTCTGAAAGCGACACGTGTCGTATAAAGAATTTTATGTTCAGAGAAACTCAGCTTTCTTCATTTGTCGGATTCCAATGTGGACAGGGACGACTAACCAAACTAAGAAGAATTTAGCCGACAACTCTTTTCACAATTCCCGGGATTTGAGTAGAGATATTTGATTCAGTAAAAATAATTGAAGTTGGAATCACATGTTTTGGCGGGTTTTCTGTTATTTGAAGTTACTATACACGTCCAAGTTCCAACCGACATCAACGCCAACAGTCGCTCATATACAACAACAATTCACAACCACAATATTTCACTTGAGGAATCATTAATCTATTATCTATGACTATAAGGAATTTCAGAGTTGTATATGTAATAATACATATTAGTTCATGCATGTAACCCCAAACCGAAATGTATATCTCACCCTACACCAAATTCTAGGGACACAACAACATATATACAACCTTCATTTTCCCATAACAGGGCATCCATTTTCTTCAATGCCCTATTTTCATGAAATTTAATAACAATAGTGTGCATAATGTGCATAATTCAACTAAAGAATGAATCTTCCGTAACATTGTGATTTAAGGAAGATATAATGCAAATCCTAACTCAAGGATTGCAGTTTTCACTCGAGAGTATGTTCAAACTTCATATACAACAATAGTCCACAAACACAATATTTCATTTGTGTAATCATTAATCTATCATCTATCATCCATCATTATAAAACATTTTAGAGTTGCATATGTAACAATACATATTAGTTCATGCATGTAACCCAAACCAAAATAGGGCATGCATTTTCCTCAATCCAATGTTTTCATGAAATTTCATAAGGGCAATGTGCATAATGTGCATAATTAATCTAATGATATAAATTTTCCCTAACATTATGCTTTCAAGAAGTTATCATGCAAATCCTAACACAAGGCTTGCATTTTTCACTCAAGGGCGTGCAATTTACAACATGCCATGTTTTCAAGAAGAAAACACATAATTTCCAGTTTTTAGCATGCATTTTCTTCTTAAGGAATACATATCTCATATTAAGGAATGAATTACTCACTACCCTATATATACATCATCCCATCATACAAAATTCACCATTATAGATTTTCTACAACTTTTCTACAACCTTGTAGCTTGTAACATTTCCTATAATATTGACCTATTCATTCTACAAGATAATTTTTGGTATAAAAATATGTACAAATTTTCTAGAACCCTGTAGCTTGTAATATTTCCTTTAATATTGACCTATTCATTCTATATTTCATCAAAAGGTCATGAATCTTTGTGCATAGAAATCATCATTTTTGGAGTGTAAATGCACTCCTAATTGTACAAACATGTTATTTAAACTATTGCAATCATCAAGTTACAACTTAAATATTAAATTATGGAGGCATATCTAACTTTGTGCGTTCACCTTACTATAGCCAATTTTAACAAATTGGCCCTTTGGTTTTACAAGGCAATTGTTAGTTTTATTCACATTATGTAAGTGTTTGTCTGAAACTTCCAATGCAGGGCTATATGCAGGTGTATAATCACAAATTACACCTTATTCAAGTTGAACCTTTAGATGACATGGGTAAATTTTCCATATATAGAACTCCATATTAATACTCATATTTTTTGGGGGAGCTACAAAGAAGCTTGGGTGTGTGTTTTAATTTGGTCAATTAGTACGGTTGCGACATTCCAAATTACAAGGAAATCTTTGCCTCTTCTGCACAACAACCCTTTTTAAAATTTCAATTTCAAAATTAACAACATGAATAGGTCTAATATGATAAACCACACCCCCAAAAACTTTCACAACTCAAAACTGAAGTATAATGAAACCTTATCTTACATTTTACAAATAGGTTGGGCATTTATAGGGTTTCACTAGGCTTCTCTTGCCTATTTTTGCACAACAAACTTTTATGTCTAAAAATGAAAAACTAAGTATATAGGCTTCTGCAAAATGACTTAACAAATCATTTACAATTTGAACCACTCAAACTGAATGATTTTTGGGACATGGGTGTGAATTTTAGTGTAGCTTGGCATGCATTTTCCACCAATGCAAAATTTTCCCTCTTTGTCCTAGAAGACAATGTTTGGTCTTTTGTAGGGAAAAAGGTTTTAAGTTTAAAATTGCACAAACAAAGGTATAGAAATATGTACTACTTTTCTACAACCCTGTAACTTGTAGTATTTCGTGTAATATTGACCTTTTTATTCTATAAAACAATTATTGGTCTTTTTGTACAACAAAGGGTTTTATTTCTCTAAATGCACAAACAAAGGTATATGTAGATGTAAAAAGATAAAATACATACTCTCTGTTGGACACACTGACCACATTGAGAGGGGGGGTGAATCAATGTGTGGCTCTTTTACAAATTATTTCTTCCTTTAATTAGTAACCACTTTAAACATTATTATTCATTACTTACATTCACTATTAGCTACTTGCATGTAAACATAGATAAACAACATTCATCAATAGAGAACTATGAACCATCATAATAATGAACACAATGAGCACCAGATATATGTGTAAGATTTTGTATTATGTTGTTACATGAAGACTACAATCTTTGGGAGTTTATCAACACCTACTGAAAAGGAGCACCAACTCCAAGAGAGTTACAACTCTCAAATACAAGACTCAGCTTGAAGATCTCAACACCAACTTAGATGCGAGGATTCCAACCCTCAAGTACAAGACCCATCTTGTAGACATAAAACAATCTGTTGAACTGTACCAATAATATTCAACTATTTTCTACAGATTTGTGACCTGTCTATGATGCAACACGTGGGTATTCATGCCCTTCTTAACTACAAATCGCAGATGTCCACTCTTATCCTCACTGCAATTCATGGACTACCACAAACTCACCAAGTATTATTGTCACTATCTATGTTTATGTCAAATTGTCTCTGTAAAACTTGTCATGTCAACCTGCACCAGAAACCTGTAACAACCTGTACCAAATAACCTATTCCAACCATCTGTAAAGATAATCTCATCAGCCAAACCAAATCGAATCACCAAACCAACTCTCAACTATATGCACAATATCAGCAAGATGTATGTCAACCAAAATTACTCATAACAACTCACAACTATCACTCACACATGCCTCTATAAAGAATGTACCAATCACAACCAAGTACCAACCTATACCACAACAAGTGCATTAACATGCACATGAACATACTCCAAGCTAACCAACAAATATCCTCTAGCAATACATCATACCATCCAATGCCATAAACTAAACCCTTACATCAAACTGTGTGCCAAAACTTCACTGTTGTATAGCCTCAAACATGGACCAATCATAAGCCAATCATATACCAATACTATTAGCAAATGCCTCTCACAATGCACCATAGGATATGCCAATAAGACCAAGCTAAATGCACCAATAATGTGCCTCAATAGATCTGTTTCAAATCATACTTTTGCAACAAATACCATACATCCAAGAGGGAATAAACTAAACCTCACAAATCCATGCCTCGAGCATGCTCCACAAAATCACTCATAAACATATAGGCATACCTTTACATGTTGTAACTGACCTAATTCTTTATATCTTAGACCAACAGACCTGTAGTCTCTCCTTAGATTCTACAACTTGGAACAATATCTTCCTCCTTTCCCTTTCTTTAGATTTATGTTTTCCCTTTCTATAGCTCGAGGGTATCCACACTTTCCTCTTATATAGAACACGGGTATCTACACTTCTCTATGCCTACGACCCGCAGATGTATGCAACCTGTCTTTCTGCAGCTCATATTATGAAAACCCTGGTGCATTGACTTCCTCTACATCTTCGAAACTTTATCTCCTTCAGATCTTCACTGCCTCAGACCTATCACTTCATATTTTTCAATTGTACCTACAATAGCCTTTCAAAAAATAAATATTCAACTGAGTTCAATAGGTATTCAAGTAGATCAAAATGGGAGACCCTTGCAATCTTATTTATACTCTCCAAGTAGCTTTTTATATGGGTTATATTCTTATTGTTTTATCCAAATCCCCTCTTTTACGACCAACCCACTTTTAACTACTTTTCCCACTTGCAACCACTTTATCCATAAATAGTAAACTCACCACTTATTGTTGCAACCACTTTATTTTTTGATCAATTTATTTTTCAACCACTTTACCCATGATTAACTCCTAGTTACAACCACTTTAACTAGTGAATCTTCTTTATGAATTTCTAGAATCTTTGACTTCTTGTTGACCTTCTAGGGGCTTCTAGATTACTCTAAAGGGTTCTCCAACTTCTCAAGGCCATATCTCCCTAATCTTGAGGAACTATGTGATATACCACATATTACCAAAACCTGAATGATGAGCACTATCTATCCATCCACATCTGATAACCTATTGATCTGTTCTTCAACCTATTTTCTTCCACACAACTTCGAGCTTCATGTCCACAGATCCTATTTGGACTTTGCAAAGCATCTTCCCATGAGGGATTTCACCATAAGGGGACCACTTTGAGAACTCTAACCAATAGCGTCTTGTCGTGAGGGCTTGCGCCATAAGGGGACCACTTTAGAGTTCATCGATTTGGTACTTCGTACATAAGAGAATTGATAGCATCCTTATCCATGATCATCGACTACCTTGGTTATCAACCATGACATGATACCAATGATACAACTCCCTTTGCCATCAACCTTGACATCAATGACAACACATCACCATGACATCGCTTGAAATCAAACCTTTGACATCAATGGCAACTTAGTCCAACAATCTCCCCCTTTGGCATTGATGGAAACACTCATGCTCATGCACTCATGCTCATGCTCCCCTTGTGATTTTCAATCCTCATCAATGTTTCTATTTCTCCCCCTTTGACATCAATGGAAAAGGGTATCTCCTCTTCGGGCTTCTCCCCCTGTCTTCATGCCTTTGTTCTTTCTCTTCCTCTTTGACCAAAGGTTAACTCCTCATGTTGATATGTCACCTCCTAACATTGTACCTATTGTAACTAATCATGGGGAAAATAATAAATCCCATTGTCTTCTCTGTAAGATGTCGTGTAATCACTATGAACAATATGCTACCACTGTAATCTACTTCTCTCTTTGACCAAAGGTTAACTCCTCATGTTGATATGTCACCTCCTAACATTGTACCTATTGTAACTAATCATGGGGAAAATAATAAATCCCATTGTCTTCTCTGTAAGATGTCGTGTAATCACTATGAACAATATGCTACCACTGTAATCTACTTCTAATGCGAATATGTTTTCTCCATCGGAACACTGATAAGCTTCTCAATAATACTACATCATGAATACCATGATCTTCTATTCATTTGACGATCCTTGGACCCACCCATGCATCATACAACGGTCCATCAATCTGTTATACTGATCTGTAATTGTTGTTGTAATTGTCTCTGTCACTATCACAACTCAGTCATTAAGAGACAGCATATACATATTATATCATGCATCAATTGTGAATCAAAAGATATATCAACAATGAATAGTGAATCATGAACAAAGCATCAACCATGTACAACCTATGCATGCCCCTCATGCATACAACACCATACAACATAGATAACATATATATACAAGATGTAAACTATAGGAACCATATATGTATTGTACCATACATAATAGGGATACTCACTCATCCAACCATCCAACATATACCATGTCCAAGTACCACAACCACCACACCAAGAATGCCTCAAGCATTCACAACATCATAAGAAAATATAAGCATCAAAACAAACTAATAAACATACCAGAACTTTTGTAGCTGACCTAAACTTGTAGAATGTTGACCTGAGAACTTTCTTTCAGATTCTAGGGACCTAGTACTAACATATATTCAAACCTTCATTATATTTTCATAGACATGTGACCTTCTCTTCTACATCCCGTGAATATCTGTGCTTTCCTTCACTGAAACCCACGTACATCTAGGCTCTTCTAACCTTGCAACTTGCAGATACCTCAGAAAATTTCCTCAGTTTGAAAGTTTCATCTGACTCATCTATTGGTCATCCAAAATACTTTACACTAGGCTTTCTGCATGACATCCATTCTTTGTGCCATGATAAGCATCACCAACTTTATTCATGTTTAGTTGTTCAATTTTTTTCATCCACTTTTGAGAGTGTCCTAGTTTCTCAACACTTGTTCTCTGAGCTTCCATCCTTTCAACATTATCTTTCTTCCATTTTTCATTTGTTCTTCTTTCCATATTGTATGAATCATTTCTCATTGAATGTCTCCTTGAATTCCAACAGTCCTGGGATTTGTGCCCAAACCCACTGCAGTTGTAACATCTCATGGTGTGACAACATGGTGTGACAATGTGCAACAATGTGTCTGGAAAGATTGCATCTCCAACATCTTAAGATGTTATTGAATCCTCCAACATCTTTCCTTGCATAATGTTTACAATCCAAGGCTTTGTGACCATATTCATTACAAGAGAAGCAATAACTATTGAAAACATTTTCATACCTTTTATTTTGTGTCAACCTTGAAGGAATATCTCTTTTGAATTTTCTTTGAGGTGTAGGACTAGCTTCTTGGTGTCTTCCTTTTTTTGATCTTATAAATATTTCCTTTCTTTGTGCAGGTGCTTGACATGCAAATTTTCTTTCACCCCTTGAAAATGAAGGGCCTACATAATGCTTCTTAGAAGTGCCAACTTCAGAGTGTGCAACCTCCTTGTTGTATCCAAGACCATATTTATCATTTGGTGATCTTTGACTATCCAGGATTTCATCCAAGATTATTGAGCTTTTCATGAACTTGACATGCGTGTTTGACTTCTCGACTTTCCTTCTAATATCAACTACTTCTACTTCCAGCTTATGGCATGATTATTCAATAGTTCCTCTATCCTTTTGGCTTCTTCAAGTTGGGTTCCTAGATTGATATTGTCTTCTCTTGTTTCTTTAATATCTTCAAGGATTTTTCTAAGCTCATCATCTGTCTTCTTCTTTTCTTTTGCTTGACTAATTATTTTAGTCTTCAGTCTCTTTATCTCTTCTTCTTTTTCTTCTAATTGAGTCCTTTGCTCAGATATGACCTTTTCAGTTGTTTCACTTTTTTCTTGTTTCTTGAGCATTTGTTTTAGTGCCATGGTATGCCTTTGGTACTTTTCTAGGGCTTCCTTAGTGATTCTTTCAAGAAACTCAAAAGAATATGAATCATCTTTTATTTCCTTGATAACTTCTCCTAAACCATCTATAACTTTATCTTTAAGCTTTAACAATTCTTCTTCTTCATCTATATGATAATTGTTAGTTGATTCCACACAAACTTCTTCTATTTTAGTGAGATCTTCTTCTTTATTTGTAGGAGAACATTCAACATCATTACATTTAGAATTATTGCAAGAATAATATTTTGGAGGGTCTTTACCTTCATTGATGACTGATTTTTGCTTCACGTCCTTGATGGGATTGTCTTTTTCCTTGATATTCCTTCTGTAGCCTCAACCATAGGTATTTGGCGGAGGTACATTGTCCTATGCTTTATTTGATAGATCCTGAGAGTCAATTGAAGATAGTCTTGAATGTCACTGTATTGTTCTTCTTTTCTTCCTTTTGGGCTACAAATTTGAATTGTTTCTTCAAGGGAATTGATCCAACAATAACTTTGTCCCAAACACCTACTCCTTTTGACTTCAAATACCCTTTCATTTTTATTCTCCATGCTGAGTAATTTGTCTCATCAAAGAAGGGAAATTTATCTGTAGAGGGAACTGCATGTCCATGGATCTCCTTCAAGCTTGTAAGGCTTATTGTGAAGGCCTTCTCTGATACCAATTGTTGGACACACTGACCACACTAAGAG
>CBVK0102800448.1:0-14116 GCA_900067695.1 Picea abies
GTTGCCCATTGTCACCACAACAACTCTTCCTCTCACTTTAGGCTGGCTCTCTCCAACACAAAGGGGGAAACCCTAGAAAAGATCATAGATGTTTCTGATATTCTTTAGAATTTAAGGGATGGTGGATTGCCAAGACTAGTGCCTATCCAATTGGGTGATGGAGTTGGGATCAACAATCAAGAGGGTTCGAACAGTATGGAAGGAGGTGTACTCAGGTTGTTATAAACATGCTCTAACTACATGGATCTACTTCAATATGCAGAAAATTATAAGAGGACTATTCCAAAGATGCTCCTCGCGATAAGTACAAAATCAATGAAGTAATAGCATGCAATCATAAATAAATTAAGGACACCCACATATGAAACCATAAATGAAGTAGAAAAAAGTAGGAAGCCTTCTTTATTGAACAAAATCCAACAATGCATCATTCTTCAAGTGTGATTTCACCACAAGATCAAGAGGGTTGTAACATGCCACACTCAACCTTCAACCCTAGCTAGGGAAACCATCAAAAATAGAGTGAACATCCCTAACCAGGAAATTACAGCAGCAAACATCCTTCAATAAACACAACAGTAATAGACAAAGGGAGGGTTTCACCTCAACTCTAACGTCTTCTTATTGGAGCAACTTTACCCTTCTTCAAAGATTATACCACCAGATTTGTACTAGTAATTTACAGCCATCAAATCAACCTAAGAAAAATAGAGAGAGATGAAGAACCACACATTGAAATGCCCCTTAACTTCTTCCTCCCAAAAGATCTTCAACTAAGCTTGGAGGGGAACTCCAACCATGGAAGAACCACACATTGAAATGCCCCTTAACTTCTTCCTCCCAAAAGATCTTCAACTAAGCTTGGAGGGGAACTCCAACCATGCCTCGAGCAAATGAATCTTCATCTATTTATACCTTCTTCCATCTCAAATTAGGGCTTCATCCATCTAGGGTTTAAAGAGGTGAAAACAATAATTTAATCCATACAAAGTGTCCTCCAACCTAGGCCACACCTCCCTAGGGATTTCTTTAGGTGATTTAGGGCCTCTTTTACCTTTACATGGGTCCACTTGCCACTTGTCATCTTTCTAATTCTTTAGAGTGTGCATTAATTCTTTCTTTATGGGATTAGACCATGTCAACCATACCACATGGTGATTCCTCATGCAAAGGACTCTCCTACAAACATGTAGAACATGCCTTTAACCAAGTGGCCTTGTCCAAATGTCTGAATGATAGAACATGCCTCCAATATGTGGAATACACCTCGACTAAATATGTAATGCCCCATACATTCACTTGAATATGCTTTAAATGGATTCTTGCACGAAAAATCTATCCCACAAGGAGGCAGAGTCATGATCAAACAACCAAAATGCTCCATTAGAGTAGAACACTTCTCATCAAGTGACCTCCTTTGTAAGTGCTTCCACTGCCACATGGCCTCATACAAGCTAGAGTGTTCCTCTTCTAGCCTATTTTATTGCCCCCCTGTCATGCCCCTGTGCTTCCTCCAAGGTAGGGCATTTTGCTCCTCTAGACTTTGTCTTGCAGCACTCTTGCTACATGCCATGCTTTGAACCTCCTATAATGTAGGGTGTTCCTGCTTTTGGCTATATTTAACCCCTAAACTCACCATAAATCATCCTTTGGACCTCTAACATAGTAGGGAATTCCTATTTTAGGTCTCCCTTCCTCAACTATGCCAAGTGTGCCAAAATGGAATCCCCTAGTGCAAGGTGCCTCTGGAAAATCTCCAATCAACCTATAATTGTTATTGAACTTGAAGGGTCTTCTATGGTGCTCAATGAGAAAAGAAAGGCCCATGAAAATGCGAAATGACCGCTTCATTTTCATGGGGTAACATTAGGAGATCCACAAGGGGATGTACTAGGCCTAACTTTTCCATCCTTTGCTCCCCAAAAAAGAGGAGCATTCCCCAAAAACAGGAAACTCTTGGATGCTCCCCCCCCCCTAAAAAAAGGGGGGGCTCCTGGACGCTCCCCTTGAAAAAACGTACACCAAACCTTGAAAAAAGGCCAAAAAAATAAAAAAATGAAAACAAAACTAATTCATCTACCCCTAAACCCTATATGCAAAGCACAAAAACACCAACCCACATTCATATTTCATTTGCATTTCGTTATGAGAGCACTCGAGCTTGAACTGTGAGAGTTGTACTGTGAATGTTGAACCATGAGTTGAATTGTAAGATGTAAGCCATGACACCATTAGCCTTACCACTGTAGTGTGTGCATTCTGTGGATAGCAAACATAATATTATGTATGTATCATTATTATGTATTTATGTTATGTATCAAATTTCAATGCATCATTCTGTTACGTATCAAATTTGTGATTGATTCAGTGATTATTGATTAATAATATCTATCATTTATGTTCAGTTTTTCATATATTTATATTTATAATATTTCAGGCAAGGTCCCCTATGTCAGGGACCCCTCGTCCCTTGCGACATTATCAAATTTCAATGCATCATTCTGTTACGTATCAAATTTGTGATTGATTCAGTGATTATTGATTAATAATATCTATCATTTATGTTCAGTTTTTCATATATTTATATTTATAATATTTCAGGCAAGGTCCCCTATGTCAGGGACCCCTCGTCCCTTGCGACATTCCCTGAAATTTTGGGTTTGTCTCCCCATATCCCTCAGACATGTTCCACGTTCCATGTCCCCACATCCCAAAAACTTGGTGGAACATTGCATAAAACCAGGGACCTGATCTCAATTATGGTTGTTTGCATAGCCATCAAGACATTGAAAATCATGGGTTGTTAGCAGTCTTTGACTAAATCTTCACGTCAGGTGTAACACCTAAACTCTATCAACACCGTCAGCTTCCATCAACTAGTCTGTCAACCAATCTTTTGGCTCTCCTCCAACTGATGTTGACTGTCAACCAAAACACAAGTCAGACTCTCTAACTCGACAAAGGATGAGTTAAGTGGTTGACACTTTTTAGCAAGAGGATTTTTTTCACTCCAGAAAAGAAATCCAAGTTAGAATCGTGAAGCTTCAACATAGAATTTTTTTTTGTTGTGGAACCAAAGGGACTAAAAGCAAAGCAAGGATTAATCAAGAAAAAGGGGGAAATAACACCACAAAAATGTATTTACGATACTTACACAAAATATGCTTTTAAAAGGATCATGATTCTTAAAGATCAAGATGGAGTGCAGATAGAAGATGGAGCTAATCCAATAACATAAAGAAAATCTTTCCTACCCACCTCCAAAGACCCTTTACAACAGGAGGATGTGATGTTGATAGAAATAAAGCTAAGGAGCTCATCAAAGGAATTTTTGGGATATGTGATTTGGTTGAATAAGCCATTTTATTTAAGTTGTCAAGGTCAACAATTCTCAAGAGAATTTGGCTTGCTTGGCAAACTATCTCCAAGGAGCTATATCGGTATTCAAGGTCCGGGAAATGGTTGGGAGTTAGTTGTAACTTCTATCTAGGCTTTTGCCTCACCTCAAGGATAGATAGGATGCCTAAAAATAGATTCTCTTGAGTATGGTGATAAGGGGGGACATGTGTTAAGAATATTGTGCTCGTTTAACCATAGACAATATCACAATATTGTCACCCAACCATAGGGAAGGATATTCTTGGTGACTCTTGGTGATCTCTCTTGTGTGCTACCTCTGGAAGAGTTGCGTTAAGGTTGTGTGGTGCTTCCCAGTTGCTTCGTGCCAATTGTCAGTGTTAGAATATTGTGCTCGTTTAACCATAGACAATGTCATAGCATTGTCACCCAACCATAGGCACAAAGCCACCCCCAAGCACTGTAACCTTTGACAGATAGAATTATTCTGGAAGCGACGCTAGACCCAAAGGATAACTAAGAGAGAGAGAGTGCACCTTTCTCCAAAGGTAGCGCACCCAACAGAAAGTCCCAAACCACAGACTAAGACCAATGCCCAACTGCAGTCGTTGCAGCTGCACTCTTCCTCTAAACTTGTGCACCACTTTCTTGAGTGTGAGAGTGTTACCAAATGAGCTCAAGAGCCTTCTATTTTGTACTAATCTGGCCAAGTGAACAGGTGTCTCTTCAAGAAGGACCGACCTGTCATTTTCTGCATATAATACTTCAATATTACTTATTTTTTTGAGCCGACTTGTCTTCCAGGGTTTTCACACATCTGTTTAGGTTTTCTCTTGCTTCCGGAATATTCTATTCTAGTCAAAGGTTTATCCATGGAGGTTAATACCTCCTGCAGCTACTCAAACATCAACAACATGTTGGCCCCGTTTGTCTATGTTTGCAGAGTGTGGCAACTCAGCTGTCACAATGTCTCTAATATAGTTTTATTGTTCTCCGATGTAATATAAGATGCATGTTAAAAACGAATAGGAACCAAAAACAGTCATCAATATAATGACAAATATTGTTGTGTATTATCTAGAGGTAGTGAGCATGTCTATGAAAAGCAACAACATTAGAAGTGATGCCAAGTTGTATACAGGTTTAATGAAGATTTCATTTGAGAGTTTTTCTTAGGGTTCACAGTAACCGGGGACTCCACTACAGAAAGGGGCATGCTCTAAATGAGCTAAAAGTGTTGAGGATTATCTTGTAACTATTACAGATGACATAATGCATTTAGGGAAAGATAAGTCCACGTAAAGTCATAGGTCACTGTTAACACTAGAAAGGAAGACAGAGAAAGGAAGAAAAGAAGACAAGGTGATTAAAAGTGACATGTTTCGAGGGAGAAGCAACAAGTATGGACACAAAATGAAACAACTTAAAGTGCTCAAACGACTCACATAAGCTTTAAAAAAGAAAGGGAGATACAATAAAATGTGGCAAGGAAATGGTAGGAATGGAGAAGGAACTACTTTTAGGAAGGTGATGATGCTAATGGACATATTAATGCAACATTAAAAAATAGACATGTGAAATAGGGACACATGCACTAACCTTTAACTAATCAAAATAATAAGAGGAATTGCACGAACAAGGAGATTGTTCGGAAAACTATGGAACAGTCATAGCAGGGAAAAGCAACAAAAAGTGGCAACAAGAATCGGGACAACTCCAGGGAGAAATATTGACTTCTACTGTGGGAACATAATTCAAAGCATCTTTAAGACATCAACACTAATGAATAAAGGCAACCAGTGTTCCATGGGTATGGTTTTCTCCTTTTACCATTACTTTAGTTAGCTAGTGCTTTTGTGGATTTGAAGCATGAGAGAGGATGTAGAATTATGTATCACACCATTTTGTTCAAGTTGGCAACAGTATTGACAAAGTCAATAAAAAATGGGAAATAACCTTCTCAATATCGAAAGATATTCATGCCTATGTCCAGGAGAGGAGAGACAATGGCAGCTCAAAAAGAGCCTGATCCTCCCCAGGCTCAGACTAAAGTGATAACCAAGATCAACATTATAGAGGATGCCGCTATTGAAACTAAGCTAATTGCAGAACACATCTTGATGAAAAATTATGCCAGACAGATCACTGGTATGCGGAGAAGGTTCAAGGGATCCCCCAGTTTGCAGAGGAGACTCTAGGGAAGTCCAGAGCAACTCATTAACTGTTTTGGGATGATTTAAAGTTGAAACAAACTGTTATCTTTTTGTCTATCTGATAGAAACAGTCATTATAGCTCTAATATTACAAATATGCTAAGAGATAGTATCAAACTGTTATGGTCTGGATATTTCTTGAAAAAACTAATGGTATGGGTCAGTAGGGATAGCAGAAGATTTTTAGTGATGCATGTATCATAGGGTATCTGAATCGTAGGAATGTTATAGTCTGGTGTCCATTTGACTATATGATTTGTTGGATTGAGGGAGGGAACGTTAAATCTAAGTTACAGACTCACTCTTTTTGCATTGAAATTTGAAAGCCCTGCACTCTTCTGTATTATAATATTAAAAAAAAACTTTAGTTACCCAAAAAGGGGCATACACAGACTGCCTTTGACTCTTAAAAGAGTATATCCTAAATGAGATACCAAAGCCCCGTGCCATCTTCTGTAATCTAGTAATAGGAAGAAATGGAGTACCTTTTGTATACAGATTTAAAATGTTTTTTTTTTCCATAAGCTCATAGGTTAATGAGAACGAGATTTGAAATGGTTAGATTCACTAAAAGAAAGTTTTGAAACTTTCAGTATCTATGCCTTTTTTTTCTTCAAGAGCACTAATTAGTTTTGACTTATAATCAGAATAATAACCTTATAGCTGAAAATCTAGGGGCATGGATCAGGATGTTCATTTCTAGAAGATTTGCTTTTCATGTTCAGCATGAGCAAACAGGGATTTGATTTGAATCTTGCAAACCATGGACTTAGTAAAGGCGTAGAATATTTGTCACAATCATGATTAAGAACTTTCTCCATCAAGTTCTTGTTGATGCATTGAGATTTGTCAATGACACCTTAAAGGAACTGACAGCAAAATACTATGGACGGCGTCTTCTGTCCATTCCACAATTGTGCAGGGTATAAGAGGCACAAAATGCAAAAAGTTTATATTTTTATCTTGCCTTTAATGTTATGTCCGTATCTGAATGATAACCAAAGAATGTAACAATCCAAATAAATATTCATTTTCTGTTTATATTTTTTCTATCCAAGTAAAGAGTTTTATTTTACATCTAAGATTCGCATCTACAAGATATATGCTAATAATTTGTTCAAATCCCCAACCATAAGATATAGTCTTTTTCTTTTCAACAGCAAAGTAGTATAGTTATTGCCACAAATCAAAGCCAACATAGTTTTAAAATTAACAATGAGAAAGAAAACCACAATTACATGTATCATACAAAGGCTGAGATCTACACTTACAAGCCAATCATTGTTTGGTATCTTCTCCTCATCCTGGAATGCACTTTGAGATTTTTGCGGGCCTATATATCCAACTTGTGGAGGAGAAGAGGATCGCATTGCATCTAGCCACTCTTTTACTTCGCCATTTGAATTCTCAGAAGTGACTGCCATCTTTGGAGAAGAGCATGAAAAACGAGCTGATGATCCTGAGCATTTAAATGATGTCATTGAAGAAGCACAAGAGAACAGTGGAGAACCAGAATGTGACATTGGAAATGAAGAGGAACCAAAATTAGGTATGGAAATTGAAGAATCTGTAAGTACTCTCCTGTGTTTTGACCTTGCAGTCATTTTCATAAATGTTCCAATATGAGATCCAAGATGGATAATTTGTCCCAGGTCTCGACTCTCAGCTACACTGATTTGTGAGAATCAGGAGATATTACATAGACTGAAACGCTTATGTAGGTAATAGATATAAGCCAACATTCAACAGATTATTTGAAGTCTAACGGTATCAACCTCTATTCATTCATTGAATGCATCCAAATTTGAGCTTGTTGAGTCTTGACTTTTACAAAACTGGCCAGGTTTTTCTACAAATATCTGCAACCAAAGATTCAATGCACATACCAGAGCATCAATTCAGGATTCAGCCACTATCCTTCATAAGATAAAACAAGCTTGCACAGTTAAAGGCATGAAGGAAACCTAAATATGTTGGAGAGATAACAAAAAGGAGAGGAATACAAGGTTCTTGTTTAATGAAAAACAGTTCAAAGGAATTTCCCACCTCACAATCTCAGCAAATAGCCCTCTATTATATGTGGCTTCCTAGTGGATGTTTGAGAAAATATAGCATAGTAACTAGTCCAGAGCTTAAATCAGTAGCGCATGTTCTAATAAAAGATTAAAGCAGCATGTACCTGAGTAAATTAATTCCAAGCTCAAAGTAGCCCCTACACAAACTTCCAGTATAGACTCCAGTTTGTCTCTAACAACCATTAATCTAATGCAAAACTCTGTTAGACATCATGTTTTAAGATCCTACGAGGAGAAAGAATGCCCCATCACTCAGATGTTCACCGTCCAATTTGCTCAAAGATAAAATGGGGAATATTTTTATTGCCCAAACTCCTTTGCTGAATGTCTAATAATATGATTCACAAATTTGCTAGCTAGGTAACTGGATGATTCCATTGGACAGCAAAGATAGTAATAATGACTTCACAGAGAGACCAAATATACTTCAATACTTCCATAAATCTTATATGGGCACAATCAATGCAATGCTCCTACAAACATTTTGATAAGGTTGTCATAGATACCAAATTCACCTGATAACTTATCCAGTCTTGGCATGAATTGCTCTAAAGCTAGATACTCCACAACGTCTTCATACCATTATCAAATTATTGATCATTGGAACGAGGTTGCATTTAATAAGTCATCATCTATTGTTGTTACTTCTAAGTTCTTAACCTATCATAATGTGAGAAGTTCATCAAGAATAACATCACTCTTCCCCAACTTCACCCTTACAGAATAGTTTTATAATCAAAATGCCACAATGCTTGATATTCTACATATAACTAAAAGGGTTACATAGTAGATCTAATAAAAAAATGTTGCAAAACATAAACCATTAGTTCCACTCAGCAAGTTCCATCTTTCTGATCATAAAAAAGATAGTATGATCTATCTTTTAGTTTCTTAGTTGAGCCAAAACATAGTCTCAGGCAGATAAGATGTGCCGGCATTAATACAGAATGTCTTGCCCTAATCTGAGAACTTCAGAATGAGATTACTTGAGGTTTTCAGCTTGTCTCAAAAGCTAATTGTTGTAGTGTTTCCCCATTTCTATCCTACACCGTTCTTCAACAAGCCTTTTGGAGGTCCTGAAATCTATAAATACTTTTAAAATTTCCAATATTATCCGGTTATCATCAGACACCATTTCAACTGAATAGGATTCATAGGCTATGTTATCTTCAAATCAGCGTCTCCTTAGCTGAGGATGTTAGCAATCCTTTCTTGATAACATTTTGTCCTCGTAAAATTTCAAAAGAAAAAACTAAAATTATTATTTCTTGTGTTTAGAGAAAAGCAATGTTCTCTACGAACTTTGGTTATTAGTCACGTACTCTCCAATTGGTTATTCACAAAAGTATGGAGTCTAATGATCTAGACAACTTCATATATTTTTGCGAATCAAATCTTCGATATGTTCAGATTTACTTGTTAAACTGTCATTGGAGCATCATTAACCCAAAGGGCATTACTAGGCATCCAAATTTCACTCACTCAATGAAAAAACGGTCTTCAACTGATCTAATGGAGCAATACTGAATTGTTATAGCCACTGAACCTAACAGTGAATGAAAAAATATCAGTACATCTTCTGCAAATGGATAGCGAATGGATCCGTTTTAGTTACCTTGTTTTATGGCCTGCTAATTTATACAGACCAGGATATTCCAAGTCTTTTTCTTGACCACTACTGGATCCATCCATTCAGGCTGTTGCTGGATTGGTTTTGCCCCTTGTTCTCATTCATAAGATGAACTCCAATCTTGAGAAGAATCTCCTTGAAGTCCCTTTAGGGCCATGCAAAAAGAAAAATCCTGAAACTCAGTAAACAAGTTTGTGTCCTGATTTACATACCAATGCAATGTAATACAAAACTACGCATAGAAATTGAAGTCAATATTTAAATACCAAAAGAACAAGGAAAATGCACTTTCAGTCTCACCTAATACATTAGTCTTAACCTAAAACTTCAATGTTATTACTTAACCTAAAACTTCAATGCTATTACTTAACTTAAAACTTCAATGTTATTACTACCAACATAGATCTATCTTAATTTTAGAATTTTTTTAAAGTATTGAGAGCAATCAAAAACAATCCCAACCCCTCCTGGTGCTTAAAAAATTCAAGATTAAGATAAATTTATGAAAAAATTCAAAATTAAGATAAATTTATGATTGATGGTTTATTTTATTTTTTCAACATAGGTTTAGTTTTTATGTTTTGGATGTCAATTTTCTTTCCATTTTAGTTTATACACATAAACCACATTACACATGTCATCCATACATGACTGTAAAAGCACCTCACTTTTCTTGTGCAAATATAAACATATATAGCTAAGCAAAGAAATGTTGAGTCAATATTTAAAAATACCAGGGCAAATTGAAAATGCACATTCACGTCTCAACTAACATGTGAGACTCTGACCTAAAATTCAAATCTTATCAGACTAGCACAAGAAAATGATCTCTTCATTTGATTAGTGTGCTAAAGTACAAAGCTCATTTCCACTGCATAGGAATGCGGCAAAAGTTGACAACTTATAGGTTTCAAGTTCAAACTCTTATAACACTATTGTAGATCAGAAGTCCAGAATGTAGAAAAGATCGATTAAGAGATCGATTGGATACCAAGTATCCATGGATTGCTCCTGCGGACAATTTAGCCATCGTGAAGCTCTGTTGTTTAAAAGGCTAGCTCTGCCAATAGTAATCGCCACGGTTTTGCTGCTGTTAGTTATTTGTGCCTTTTCATGTAAATTCCAAACAGCATTTCGTTATTCATCTGAAGATATGTGAAATCAAAAAACTAGGGAAAATGGTCCCGTGCTTGCCGAGAGCCACACATTGATCTCATGTGTGAGGGTTATCACCGTAGTGGTATATATGTGTCCATGCCTGTAATCATGTACAGACATCCAAAGACACATTATTGTTATTGTATATTTGCATGGTCATGTAAGGACATATGTATATTGGACAGTACTATATATAATAATCACTAATTACAGTGCAGACCTCCCAAGCCGAGAACCTGGGTGCCTAATAACTATGGAGTGTTACGTTCGAGCCCTGAATTTTGCAAGCTCAAAATGAAAGACAAACAGTCATTGGATTTTCTATTTCTTGGAAGATCTGGAAAAAATCAATCATATTTCTTCTCCTAGGATTGAAGGCTACATACCAGATAAAAACGCGTCACAGTAAATCATTCTACCAGTCCACAAACAATGGATCCAATAAGCATTGGGTATCCTGCAGACTACCTTCTAATCGCAACCAACCTCTATATATATATATATATATGAAAAGAAAAAATCATACTCAACAATCACATGACGTCCAACTTTTGGTGAACAAAATTTATCCTCGATATTAACTATTGGTTAATCTCGAGGATTCATGCATGCATTCCACTAAAAAGGTTATTGGGACCATGTAAATCAAATCACTAGACCATGTAAATCAAATCACTAGAAAAATATATTATGAAGATCCCTTTTGCCAAGTATAAAATTTTAAAATACCATTTTTGGGACCATGCAAAACCAGAAACTAAGCCCACTAGAAACAGTTTATAACTGGGAATGAGAATTTAAACCTGTGGGCGATCAGAAAAACAACGGCGCATTCATGTACATTGAATAAGAAGATGTTGGTAGTTGATGCATTCAAAAATCATATCTCATTGAATAAGAAGATGTTGGTAGTTGATGCATTCAAAAATCATATCTGCTGGTGTTTCTGACAAAAAAAAAAACTGGTCAATTTTAAGGGGTTAAATTGAGATTTTGACCATCTTACCTACAGATTTGTACATGTGGGGACATAGAGACCAGGCAGAAATCCTTCTCGTCTTTATTTTGTTTATGTGGCTCCCTTTGGCAATGGCTACTGGCAGGAGTATAGATATCAACTACTATCTGTTAATCTAAGGATCCATGCAGGCATTGCATTCAAAAAATTAATGGGAAAATGCAAAAGAAGTCGCTGAAAATATGTATTATGAATATCATTTTTGGCAAGTCTAGAAAATGTTATGAATACCGTTTTGGGGACCATGCAAAACAGTTTATAGCTGGGAATGAGCATTTAGGCCTGTGGATGATCAGAAAAAACAACGACCCATTTGTGTACATTGAATAAGAAGATGTGGGTCATTGACGCATTCAAAAATCAAATCATATGAATGGTTCTGATAATAAAAATATATAAACTGTTCATTTCAATGAGTTTGTTTGAGATTTTGACCATCTTACCCACAAATTTGTACTTGTGGGGACAAAGGGAGCAGACACAAATTCCTGTTACTTTCCTTTGCCTCTGTGGCTCCCCTTTGACAATGGACACTGCCAGAAGAAGTGGGCATTCCTCTGCACGCCTTTCAATAAATAGAGCCTCCAAAAATAATAAAATAGTAGTAATGGAGTTGAAGTTTTCAATCGACAACCGTAAATGGACTTCACATATGGCGAAATATTATAACAGTGAGAGCTATATATCCTATATTTTTTCAACGAAGATATTGT
Organism: Picea abies; assembly: GCA_900067695.1. NCBI lineage: Eukaryota > Viridiplantae > Streptophyta > Pinopsida > Pinales > Pinaceae > Picea > Picea abies. The sequence continues at coordinate 12,165 of CBVK0102800448.1, forward strand.
ACTGTTTAGATTTATGAAATGCAAGAGAACAGGAAGATGAATTATGATGATGGATATTGTTAGTTTGGAAGGTTTGGCAGTTGAGTAAGAACATGGGTTCCACCCCATGTTCTGACCAACCAGAGGGAAGCACGGAAATTTGGTTCTTGTGCCCAACGTGTCTTGTCTTGATTATTGCTCACCTTTGCAACTTTGCATGACTATGAAAGAAGGGATGCAGACTCTGACTTTGATTACCAAAAGAAAACAAAGAAATTGAAAGGGGAATGTTTGTCTTTAGTTGTGCATGAAGTTTCACCAACCATCTAGCCTTGTGGTGCTGTGGGATTGCCTCTTACATGATTTTTTTATAGTTGAAATAATGGTTTTCGTTGGTGAGTGGTTGTTCTTAGGGATTGATCATGTGGTGTGGGATTGTTTTATGAGTGAATATATGGCAATTTCTGTTATGTAAAACCTTTACCAATAAATACAAAATAATTCTTCCAAACATGAAAAGCCAGATTATACGAACAGCATGGGCCACATTGTATAAAGAAGATGGATATTAGTTTTAATAGTTGAAGGATGTCCATGCATAGTGGGGGATTGGCCCTTCTGAATAGAGTATACCTGAGAGTTTGTCTTCAGTAGTCATAGGTTGTGAGACTGGGCATATGCCATGATCTTGCAAAACAAAAAGTGAGGATGTGACAGTCTCTGTGGTGTCGGTGGATAGGGGGAAACTTGTAACGACTTGTGGATACCTCGCACTGTCTTGGAATGGGCGTATGGTGTTGGATGGCCCCCGTGAGGTTGAGGCCGGTGGGAAGAAAAGGGTGCACCAGCACACGGGTGGCAATGAAACTTTACTGATGTGAAAGTCATGATTATATGCATGGAACATGGGGCTTCTCATGTTAAAGTCAAAGTTGGACTGTAACGTTAATAAAGTTCTGGTTTATTTGTGAGGTTGAGGAAGCAGTGAGTGGAGAGTCTTTCAAGTCTTCCTTTTTTAAATAATATGTTAAAATTTTATTTTTGTGGCAGATTACTTTATTTGATGGAATCTTAAAAAGGATAAAAATAGTACATGTCTCATATAAATTTTAATTTTATAGATTATATGTATTTGAGACTTGACGTTTAAGTAGAAAAATATCTATATTGTGCGATGTAACACTTTGATATATGCTTTGGAAATATTTTTTTTTAAATAATATAATATTGAAAGTTTTAATAATAAATTTGATTATTATGACAGGTTCTAAAATAACAATTTAAAAAGGAAAAAATGAATGGGATATTTTTCAGAGTTGACATTTAAATGAAAGAAAGTTTGCATGGCAAGATATAACTTTTTGAAAAGAAATTTTTAGAAACACTTCCCATAAAACATTTATAACAAATAAAAGTAATATTAAAGACATTGACAAAATTGTTATATAAAATTGATCTTTTATTTTTTAAGTTAGTTGATAAAATTTTATATTAATAGTGAAAAACTATAAGTACTATGATGTTGGTTTGTTGTTGGGGAAACTAGATCAACATCAGAAGAATAATGTCTTGGTCCAGATAGTTTGAGATACAGAGTTAAACCATAAACTAAACACAAAATGTTTAAGGCGAGAAGACAACTTTCCTATGATAAGACACTTGCACAAAGTTGAGGCAAGAGAGCATCTACCTTTAAAGTAAAAAGACCAAAAAATTAGTAACCAGAGTATTCAGAAATTCAAACAAGTGAAGTAGTTGCAGCATCATCATAAACATGTTGATGGGTGTCCCAAGGCTCTATGAAGTCTAGACCCGTAGTTCTCTTAGCAAGCATTGAAACTTTGTAATCAACCTCTTTTATTTGCAGTTGCATGGCATCCAATTGGAGCAAGATCTCATCATAAGCTTTGTTTCTTTCCACCAGGACCTGTTGGGTATGTGTTATATTCTTTGCACGAGTAGTAGTGTCTGAG
>CBVK0102800659.1:0-22727 GCA_900067695.1 Picea abies
AATCATCATAACATCTAATCATATGTACATATGTCACATCAACAACATTCGATCCCCCATATTCCACTCCCTGACTTGATCTGGAGTCCAAGGGTTTTCATAGATGCCTTTGTATCCTCAATGTCCAAAATCCTACTCACTCAGGAGAACCTAGTCAATAGCACTTGTCTATGTGAATGAAACAAAGTAACATATCATCAAATCCATAATATCTAATAATCATAATCAAAATGAACTATAGATGTAATAACCTGGATCGCTTGCAAGAAAGTGTCCTCAAAGAATAAGTTTGTTTAGTGTGCACAAGAGCGTGATGTTTCATACACCCCCTTTTGGTTTAAAATTGTCCCGAAGTTTCACAGTAAATAAGTGCAGAAATAAAGTGTATCACAGTATCATAAGTCTATTTATCAAACAAAATTGGAAACTGTTGTTGCATATCATATGCGTCCTCCCAGGTTGTCCAGTGTAGACTATAGTTGTCCCACTAGACCTTGACCTGATCTACTGTTTGACGTTGTAGCTGTGAATGCGATGGTCTAGGATGTGGATTGGCTCTGCCGTGAGTGTACCCTCATAGAATACCTATAAGGAATTCATGTCAATAACATGTGTAGGATCACTAATATAATTTCTACAGACAGATACGTGAAAAACATTCTGCATACGCCTTAAAGAATCAAGCAAGTCTGGTCTATAGGCCATGGTCCCCTTCTTTTCCATAATCTTGAAAGGTCCCATGAAACTAGGAAATATGTTAGCACCCATTCCAAACTTGATTGAACTCTTATGAGGTTTAACCTGCAAGAAGACTCGATCACCAACTTCATAACTACGGTCAACACAATGTGCATCAACATAACTCTTATGTCGATTTTGCACTTCCTTGATCCTTTGTCTTATTATTTTCATTTGATATTCCATTTTTTGGATCGCTTCTAGTCCCACCAAGACCCTATCCTCAAGTCGATCCCAACTCAAAGTCATCTGACATGCTCTCCTGTAAAGAAACTCGAAAGGTTCCATCTTAATGGCGCTTTGATAACTATTGTTATATGCAGATTCTACAAGTGGAAAGAATTCCTCCCAATGCTTATGTTGGTCCATAACATACATGCTCAACATATCCTCCAATATTTGGTTTGTTTGCTCGGTCTTCCCATATGTCTTTGGGTGATATGCGGTACTAAATTTAATTTGGGTTCCCAAGGCCTCTTGGAAACTAGTCCAACGGTACTAAATTTAATTTGGGTTCCCAAGGCCTCTTGGAAACTAGTCCAAAATCGTCGAGTAAGTATCGATCCTCGATCAAATATAATCCTCTTAGGAATGCCATGTCGCCTCACAATCTCACTGAAGAAATCTATAGCTATGTCAGATGCCTGATACATCATATGCATAGAAATAAAATGAGCACTCTTCATCAGAGTATCGTTTACCACAAAAATCAAGTCGTGTCTCCTTGTCGTAAGTGGAAATCCACCAATGAAATCCATCGAGATGACCTAGAATTTTGATTCTAGAATAACGTGTGGTTGTAGTAGTCATGTCAAATGTCTATGCTCAACATTCACCTATTGACATTCTAGACATCTGGCCTCGTAGTTGACTATGTGTGTCTTCATTCATTTCCATAATAATAAGGGTTCAAGGTATTCCCTCATCTTCATGACTCCAGGATGATCCATGTACACTGCTCTTTGAGCCTTATTTAGGATCAAACTCCTCAACTCGTCGTTGGGAAGTATGTAAATTTAACTTTTAAATCTCAATAATCCGTCGTTGTCCATAATAAATACTTTAAATTTTGGTACCATCATTGTGTTTTGTCAAATAAAATCCTTGACCTCCTTGTACCAGTCATCGTCATGCTTTAAAGTTAGAATATTTTCACATAGATTCATCTGAAGAGGCATCACCGAAAATATGTGTCGTCTCCGACTCAACGCATCCACCACTATGTTCATTGTCCCTTTTATGTAAGTTATCTCTAAATCGTACTCACTAATCAATTCCGACCAACATCGTTGTCACGTGTTCAAGTCACTTTGCATAAAGATGTGTTGTAGTCCATAGTAGTCCATTTTTAGTTCGAAATTCCGTCCAATAAGTTAGTGTCTCCAAACTCTCAAGGCATAAATAATGGCTAACAACTCAAAATCATGTGTCGCATATTTCTCCTCATCCCTTCTCAAATTTCCCGAGATGTAAGTGATCACTTGACCGTTTTGCATAAAGACTCTGCCTAATCCTTCCTTGGATGCGTCAGTGCATACCAAGGATGTTGTGTCCATGTCAGGGACCTTTCGTACTGGTATTGTCATCAACAACTCCTTGAGCCTCCAAAATGACTCTGTACATTTCTTGATCCAAACAACCTTCTTGTTCTTCTTATAAAATTTCTTAATCATATTTTCTAACATCAAAAACCCTCGACGAACCGTGGATAGTATCCTACTAAACCCATGAAGCTGCGCACTTCGGGGACATTTATCGGTGCAGGCCATTCCATAATAGCCTTGAAATTTTTTGGATCCACGACGATACCTTCGTTGGAGATGACATGCCCTAAGTAGTCAATACTTGATTGATAAAACGAGCATTTAGACAATTTCCCAAACAAAATTTTCTTTTGCAGACACTGTAGTACCAAGCGCAAGTGATTTCCATGCTCCTCCATTTTCCGAGAGTAAATAAAAATATTGTCAATGAATACTTGGAAGAACTTGTCCAATTATTCTAGGAACACCCCATTTATCAAACTCATAAATACCCCTAGGGTGTTCATTAGTCCAAATGGTAGAATAGTAAACTCATCTTAAACGCGATATTAGGGATGTTGTCCTTTTTTACCCATAACTAGTGATTCCCTGATCTCAAGTCGATCTTTGAAAACATCATCACACCTTTCATTTGATCGAACAGATCATCAATCCTTGGAAACGGGTCTTGTTTATTGATCATTGCCTTGTTTAATATAAAAATTGATCTGTAAGCCTCATTTCCAATGCCCACTCAAAGAAATTACTACTCAGTCCAAGTCTCCTTTCATCTAAGAATATTGGCATTCAAGGGTTAACTTAATCATTCTCAACATTCATCCTATAATTTAATTTGATTTGAAGTAACCAAAGGAAGAGGAACCTCTACACCCTCTTGAAATGTATAATCACTCATTAAACGAGGATATTTGCATAGTCTTAGACACTCATAGGGTGGTGTGATAGTGAAGGTGATACTCAAGGTGATACTCAAGAGGGTGGGGTGAAACTCAAGAGATGATTTTGCCATTGATGAAGGAAGGAAAGTGTTGTAAAGCATTCGATAACATGCAGAGATGGATCTTCCATTGAGGAAGGAGGAATTCACAGAGGGATGAAATTAATTAAAACCAAGAGAATTTACATGATGGACAGATTGTGCATCTAGAAAAACACAAGTAATTACAAATGTTTTTCTAAGTAAAAACGCCAGGTAAGCAAGAGAAAAATCACAAGTCTATTCCATTCACTAGGGAATTCTGAGGTGATTATCCATAGAAGGGAGCATAGTACCATCGATGAATTCATGAGGGGAAACGCCCTTGGGGAGACTCATTTAAAACATAGAAGAAGTAAATGATGGAAGTTTGAAAACCCAAGGAAGAATAGAAAGGTAGGATCAAATTGAAATGCAGAGAAAGTATAGGGAGAATCACAAGGTAAGATCATGGTATAAGGCAGAGGACATTGGAGTTTCATCCAACCTACAAGCAAAGTTTAGGGAGAAAGAAAATAGTGAATGAACAGTAATTCTTCTGACTCGATGCGACGAGGAATAAAAAACCTATGAATTATAAGGGAGAACATCAATTAAATTTTCAATATACTTGGCTGAGAAAATGAACTAGCATCACACTCCAAAAATCCTTTATTACAAAAAACTCCATCAAGAGTTTTCCCAATACAACAATTTTTTTTTAAAATAAAACCAAATTTATTAAGATCGAGTAAGCCCACTTCCATGCGCATTACATAACTGAAAACTCTAATAAAACATTTATTACACTAATCAATTTCATGGAAAATATTCAAGTTCCTCATACCTAGTAAAATTCAGATTTGCATTCACAATCAGGCCAATTTCAAGAACTCTACTTTACAACTAAACTTAAGACAGTTACAATTTTAACTTTGATAAAATACTATAACCGAAGGCGGTGAAGTTGAATATGTTCCTCCACACAGACGCTCCCTACAACCTCTCGCTTTCTAATCATTGAGACTTCACCGATACCTCCCAGCCAATGCCAGGGGTAATATTCTTCCCCCTTATCCCCCAGATCCATAGAGGGGCCACACACACACACAACAAAAAATTACTCTAGCTCTGAGATGGCCTTGTAAGGTAGAGCCCACACACTCTCTCTCAAGATGGGTATCCCAACTCTCACAAGTAAAACCAGTCAGAATTTCTGCAACATAACCTTACTCATACCAGTCATCATTCATTCCTCCTCTCATCCTTTTCTTTTATAGAATTTTTCTTAGTGACCACTTGCCATTTGCACATTTAATTTTTTAATTTTTTTTAATTAATTACGAATTACTCACCCCGTACACTTGTCACCTGTTCCCTTAGTTGCACTAATAAATCCACCATTTAATTTAATTAAATGTCAATTTCCCTCACCTATCCTAAAAGCGCTCATAAAATCACTCTTAGTTGTCCCTTTATTCTCTTTATTTCCCTTTTAATGACTAACGCCTTTCTAAAACTGAGTTGTGTTTAATTTACGAAAGTTCTTTAGTTAGACTAGACTAGATACCTTTCTATGCTTACACATATTTATGCTTTATTCCTTTCTCAATTTAAATTCTAATTTAGTATTTACTTGAACAAGTGTATTAATCACTCCTTTAGATTTATTTTATTTTTATTGATTCTTAATTTGATTTATTTCATCCCCTCGTCATTTAATTTAAAATTTTAGATTTTAATGTCCTAACTCACTTATACATAGGCTGCGTTAATCTTTATTTGCAAATGCCTAGACCTTTAGGGATTATGCTTAATAAATTCATTCTTTAGTTAATTGATTAATCAATTAATTAATTAGGCAGGTGCTCAAGATTTTAAGGTTCAACATCCACTCAAGTTTTTTAGGCCACCTAGATTCATTGACTCGCTTTTTTATACCGTGATGTGCCCTTCAAGATGCACTCCATGCTCCAAGGGTGCCCCTCACCTTTGATTCAATTTTTTAATTACATTACGTGCCCTTCAAGACGCACTACGTGCTCCAAGGGTTCCACTCGCCTTTGACTAGTTTTGGTAGTTTTCCAATCCTTGGAGTTAATACTCCATTCAAGCAACCTTGTGAGAGAATAAGGGCCTCTAAGGAATAAGGACCCTGTCTTATTGCGCGCCCCTTATAATCTTCATGACGGGTTGTCTCAGTCTACCCTCACGACATTGTGGATCTATCGAATTAGGTAATCATTAACCTACAATTCGAGCCAGGGCGGGAGTGCTAGTAGGCTGTGACAGGGTTATTGCCACACCTCTTCCTCAATATTTGGTTTTTGTGCATGGCCCCTTTACTTATTATGTGAGTACGATTATCAAGAAATCGTTAGCCTGCATCCATCAACGAAACATTTTCAATGATCCATAAACAACATCATAATATACCTTATCATTTGTCACATATGCATAAATAAAAATACCCAAACCAATACATTCCTCTTCTTGAGTCAATCCAAAGTCCAAGGAGGTTCATTGATGCCATCAACATCCTTAATCCATCAAGTGTCCTGCAGACTCAAGGGAAAATCGTCAATAGCATCTATCAATACATAGAAATCCAACAACATAACATCAAATCCATCAACATCATCATAAAAATCCACAAGCGAAACATACAACATATACTAAAACCGGATCACTTGCACGCAAGTTTCCTCAAAGAATAAGTCAATATCATGTGCTCGCAAGAGAGGGATGTTACATACACCCCCTCTTGTTTTAAACATCATCCCGAAGTTTTACAGTATATAAGTGTAGTAAATAAAGCATCTGACAAGATCTAAAAGTCTAACTATCAAATAAATAAGGAAATTGTTGGCGCATATCATATGAATCCTCCCAGATAGCCGAGTCTGGGATATGATTGTCCCATTGGACCTTGACCTGATCAATTTTTCGACAATGCAGCTATCGAATGAGATGGTCTAGAATGTAGATTGGATCCACCATGAGTGCACCCTAGTCCGACCCTTGCAAGGAACTCATGTCAATCACATGTGTAGGATCATTAACATAATGTCTCAAAACGGATACATGAAAAATATCGTGCGTACGCCTCAAAGAATCAGGCAAGGCCAATCGACAGGCCAATGGCCCTTTCTTTTCCACAACTTTGAAAGGTCCCACAAACCTAGGAGAGAGTTTAGCGCCCTTTCCAAACTTCATTGAAATCTTGTGTGGTTTCACCTGCAAGAAGACTCAATCACCAACTTCATAATTATGGTCAATGGGATGTGCATCGACATAACTCTTCTGTTGATATTGCGCTTCTTTAATCCTTTGTCTTATTTTTTTCACTTGTTCTTCCATTTCTTGGATCACTTCTGGTCCTACCAGGACCCTATCCTCAAGTTGATCCCAACAAAAAGGCATCTGACATGATTGTCCGTAAAGAAACACAAAAGGTGCCATCTTAATGGTGCTTTGATAGTTGTTGTTGTATGTAAACTCTGCCAGTGGCAAGAAATTTTCCCATCTCTTTTGTTATTCCATCATATATGTATGCAACATATCTTTCAAAATTTGATTCGTTCTTTCTGTCTACCCATCTGTCTCTAGCTGATACACGATACTAAAGTTAAGTTGGGTTTCCAAGGCCTCTTGGAAACTAGTCCAAAATTGTCTTGTAAACATTGATCCTCAATCGTATATGATCCTCTTATGCACGCCATGCAATCTCACAATATTGTTGGTTGTGGAGCCTAATTATTTTCCTAATTGAAAGGTCTTTGTTTTCAACTGTGTTGATACCCCATGAAGACTTTACACCCTGGAATAATGTACACTCCTCCACGTGAGGGAGTGCAGAGGGGGGTTACTCCTTTGCAGGGTCTCGGAGCAAAAGGGCCCCTAGAGGGGGTTCGGGGGATAGCGTTCTGCGATGGGGGGTCAGGGGTGAAGAACCCGAAGGACAATTTTTCTTGTAAATGTATATTGTAATTTCATTGTAAATATGGACTGTTCATTATAAGGTCGCAGATCTGAGTAAATATGGACTGTTCATTATAAGGTCGCAGATCTGACGGTAGAAGTTACGTTAGGGTTTTTTTTTCCTAGAAGGAAACCCTCTTTTATGAGGGAAATGTATTGCGGCTATGTATCATTGTGAATATAGTATTTTGAGATAGGATACTATGACAGAAAAAAGAGGAAGTTGCAGTGGGTGTGTTGTAGGTTGTATCCCTTCACTTGTTGGATAATAATAAAGTAAGGACCTGACAATTTCTCTAGCGGACATAGCCCACATTGGGTGAACCATGTATATCTGTGTCTTTATTGTATTGTGTATCTTTTGTGTTTTATTTCTGCATTTGTTTTATTTTATTTCTCCGTGATCCTATTTTTCCAACAACTGGTATCAGAGCGAAAGGTAACTCACAGGAAAAGAGGGTTCCTGGTTCAAGTGGGAGAAAAAGCAAAAGATGGAAAGTTTAGAGTTGAGAAATTTAATAGCCAAAACTACCAGTTATGGAAGATGTAGATGAAATATTATTTATATCAGAAGGATCTATTCCTACCATTGGGTGGAATAGAAAATGAGTCGATGGCCATGAAGGACGAAGAATGGGAGGTTCTTGAACGAAAGGCACTAGGAACAATACAGTTGAGCCTGGCAGCGTTGCTGGCTTTCAATATTTCAAAAGAAAATAAAACGGAGTTGATGGACGCATTGGCTAAACTATATGAAAAACCCTCAGCATCCAATAGGGCATTTCTAATGAAGAGATTATTTAATATAATGATGTTAGAAGGTGGGTCTGTTGCGGATCATTTAAATGAATGTAATATGGTTACTAATCAACTAAGTTCTATAAAAGTGGACTTTGATGATGAGGTCAGTTCTCTTCTAATCTTGTGCTCATTGCCAGAAAGTTGGAACGGCTTGGCCATGGTTGTAAGTAACTCTGTCTCTGGTTCAAATACTTTAAAATTTGATGATGTTGTTGGTCTTATCCATAGTGAGAAAATGTGACAAAAAAGCACAGGTGAGACATCAGGTAATGCATTGAACATGGAGAATAGGGGAAGACAAAAGGATAGAGAAAAGGGCCCAGGGAATCGCGAGAATTCTAGGAAGGGTAGATCCAAATCCATACTTGGAAATATAGAGTGTTGGAATTGTGGGAAGAAAGGACATCTGAAGAAAGAATGTAAGAGACAGGTCTTAGCGCATCCAATAGGGCATTTCTAATGAAGAGATTATTTAATATAATGATGTTAGAAGGTGGGTCTGTTGCGGATCATTTAAATGAATGTAATATGGTTACTAATCAACTAAGTTCTATAAAAGTGGACTTTGATGATGAGGTCAGGGATCTTCTAGTTTTGTTCTCATTTCCAGAAAGCTAGAATGACTTGGTCATGGTTGTAAGTAACTCTATCTCTGGTTCAAACACTTTAAAATTTGATGATGTTGTTGGTGTTATCCTTAGTTGGGAAATATGACAAAAAATCACAAGTAAGACATCAGGTAATGCGTTAAACATGGAGAACATGGGAAGACAAAAGGATAGAGGAAAATGATCAATGAATCGTGAGAATTCTAGGAAGGGAAGATCCACATCTAGATTTGGAAAGATAGAGTGCTGGAATTGTGGGAAGAAACGACATTTGAAGAAAGACTGCAAAGCTCCAAAGAAACAAAGATATGGATAGCAAGAGAAAAATCAAGAAGCAAATGTAATAGGTGATTTGATACAAGATACTTTGATTCTTTCTGTATATAATATTTCTGAGTCTTGGGTAGTAGATTCAGGGGCTTCATTTCATACCACACCCCATAGGAAACATTTTATAGATTATGTTCAAGGTGATTTTGGACAAGTTCATTTGGGTGATGATGCACCATGAAAAATTGTTGGAATGGGAAAGGTAAAAATAAAGCAAAGAAATGGAAACCAATGGTTGTTGAAAGAGGTAAGACATGTTTCATATCTAAGGGAAAATCTAATTGACAGATAATGGCAGTTGGCAAGTGAAGGTTGTATGTCCATATTTACAGATAAGGTGTGGAAGGTCACCAAAGGATAATTGGTGATAGAAAAAGGAGAGAAGGTAGGTACATTGTATTTATGTATTGGTAATAATGACTCTTCTATCTCTTTAGATTCTATAGGAGTGAATACAACACTATGGCATCATAGGCTTGGACACACGAGTGAGAAGGGAATGAAGATACTTCACAAAAGAAATTTGTTTCCATATCTTAAACAAATTGATTTGGATTTCTGTCAGTATTGTGTTTATGGAAAAAAGAAGAGAGTCAGATTTCTCAGAGTCGGAAAAGAAAAGAACAGTGAAAGGTTAGAGCTTGTGCATACAGATGTATGGGGACTAGCTCAGGTATCATCTTTTGGTGGCTCTTGTTATTATGTTACTTTTATTGATGATGCAACTAGAAAAAATTGGGTTTATTGCATTCGACAAAAATATGATGTTTTTGATAATTTTAAGAAATGGAAATCTTTGGTTGAGAATGAGACGGGAAAAAGGTTGAAGTGTCTCAGATCATAAAATGGAGGTGAATATTGCAGCAAGGAGTTTGATGATTATTGTTCATACCATGGGATTCGTAGAGAGAATATAGTTCCAAGAACACCATAAGAAAATGGTGTGTCATAAAGGATGAACATGACAGTCATGGAGCATGCAAGGAGTATCAGATTGCATGTTGGTTTTCCCTTACAGTTTTGGGAAGATGTTGTAGATATTTTTGTTTACTTAATAAACAGAGGACCTTCAAGATCTTTGGTTGGTAGAATTCCAGAGGAGGCATGGACATGTAAAAAGGTAAACTATTCTTTTTTGAAGATTTTCGATTGTGAATCATTTGCCCATATTGATTAAAAAATAGAACAAAGCTTGAGGAAAAATCTAAGAAGTGTACCTTTATTGGATACAGTGTTAATGATTTTGGTTATCGCTTATGGGATTATGAAAGCAAGCTCCAAGGCAGTGGTATTTAAGGTTTGATAGGTTTATGACAAAACAAGGTTATAGTAGATGTCATTATGATCATTGTGTTTATTTTAAAAGGCTAGGGTCTAATATGCAGGATATAAATGTGCTTAAGAAGAAATTAGCTAATTCATTTGCAATAAAGGATTTGGGTGTTGCAAAGAAAAGCCTTGGTATGAGAATAACAAGAGATGGGAAAAATCACAAATTGACATTGTCTCAGGGTGAGTACATAGAGAAGGTGTTGGTGAGGTTTAGAATGCAAAATGCAAAATGAGTTAGTGCACCTTTGGCCAGCCATTTCAAATTAACTAAGGAAATGTGTCCCAAGACACAGGAGGAGATAGAATACATGTCCAGGGTCCCTTATTCATCAACAATTGGTAGCTTGATGTATGTGATGGTTTGCACAAGACCAAATATTGCACATGCAGTGGGAGTTGTGAGCAAGTATATGAACAATCCAGGTAAAGAACATTGGGAGGCGGTAAAGTGGATTCTCAGGTATTTGAGATGTACTGCTACTCATGCATTATGTTTTGAAGGTTTAGACATTGTTCTATAGGGATATGGTGATTCATATATGGAAGGTGATAAAGATAGTAGGAAGAGCACCACAGGGTATGTTTTTACTATAGGTGGAACAATAGTAAGTTGTATTTCTAAACTGCAAAATGTTGTTTCACTTTCAACAACAGAGGCAAAGTATATTGTTGCTACAGAGGCTAGTAAAGAGATGATTTGGTTACAAAGGTTTATGGAGGAATTTGGGAAAGAAGCAAGAGAATAACAAGTTGTATTGTGATAGTGAGAGTGTCATTCATCTTGCAAAGAACTCATCCTTCCATTCGAAGACTAAGCATATACAACTCAGATACCATTTCATATGATTCATCTTGGAAGATGGACATTTGAAGTTGGAAAAGATACACACTAGAGAGAATTCTGCAAACATGTTAACAAAGGGAGTAACCAGGGAGAAACTGAGTTCCTTCTTAGTTTTAGTTGGTCTTCAAGAATGAAGATAAAGATGATAAATTTTCCAGGTCCAAGAAGGTTCATAGTCCAACAAATACAACAGTGGTGGAGTTGTTGAGATCAGTCTCCAAGTGGGAGATTGTTCGTTGTGGAGCCTGATTATCTTCTTGATTCAGAGGTATTTGTTTTCAAATGTGTTTATACCCCATGAAGACTTTACACCCCATAAGAATGTACACTCCTCCACGTGGGGGAGTGAAGAAAGGGGTTACCCTCTCTACGGGGTTTGGGGGTAAGCGAGCCCCCGGCGGGGGTTCGGGGACAAAGCCCCCAAAGGAAAATTTTTCTTGTAAATGTATATTTTAATTTCATTGTAAATCTGGATCATTCATTATAAGGTCATAAATCTAACGGTAGAAGTTATGTTAAGGTTTTTTTCCCTAGAAGGAAACCTTCTTTTATGAGGGAAATGTATTGTGGTTATGTATCATTGCGAATATTTTATTCTGAGATAGGAGACTGTGAGAGAAAGAAGAGGAAGTTACAATGGGTGTGTTGTAGGTTGTATCCCTTCATTTGTTGGATAATAATAAAGAAATGACCTAGAAATTTCTTTGGTGGATATATCCCATATTGGGTGAACCGCGTATATCTATGTCTCTATTGTATTGTGTATCTTTTATGTTTTATTTCCGCATTTTTTTTATTTTATTGCTCTGTGATACTATTTTTATAACAAATCTCCCTGATAAAAACTTTATGTATGTCTGCTGTCTGATACGTCGTACGCACAAGAATAAAATGTGCACTCTTTGTTAGAGTGTCAACTACCACGAAAATCGAGTCGTGCCTCCTTGTCATCAGTGACAATCCCAAAATAAAATCCATTGAAATGACCTCCCATTTTGATTCTGGAATAACCTGTGGTTGTAGTAATCTTTCCTGATGTCTATGTTCAACCTTCACTTGTTGACATTCTAGACATCTCGCCACGTAGTTAACTATGCTCGCCTTCATTCCTTTCCAGAAGAATATGGGATGTTGGCCTTTGACCAATTTTTGAGGATCCTTGGTCATGTTTGACCTACTTTTGGGACTTCGATAGGCTGTCGAAGACAAAGAGCAATTCAAAGCAGAGATTGCAGGATCTCGGCCCCCTTTTTAGGGTTTTTTGGGTTTCGGGCTTATGTAACGGGTATGGGATGTCGGCCCATGCATTTACCCATGTTTAGGTCCATTTTTTAATGTATAAATAGATAGATAGGTGATGTAAGAAGAGGCCAATGGTAGAGAAAATGCTAAGTGCTAAGTGTTAATGGCTAAGTGTGAGTGGTACTTGTAATTGTTTTGTGCATACTATGTGAAAATTGCAAAGCTAAGTGCAAGTGATTGTAAGAGACTATGGAAGGATTTGTGTTGTACTTTAGGAAGGAGGATCTAGCGAGGTTTGAAGATCTCCTATCCTCTGTGGAGTAAGATATCCTGGCTCTATGCATGTATAATATTGACAGAAGATAATAAAGAAGAAGAGTTGGTGGACGTAGCCCCAGGGTGGGGGTGAACCATGTATATCATGTATTGTGGTTGCTATGTGATTTATGGTTGTTCTCTTGTCTATGTGGATAAATGCTTAATGCAATGATGTATGTTAGATGAATCTGATATGATAGCTTAGTGTTGAATAATGTGAATGAATGCTAGATCTGACCTATGTTGGTATGATTAGTGCTTGATTATATTAGATCTGTGTGAATATTGTGTTGATTTGTTGTTAGGGTTTAGATGCACTCTAAACTAAGGTTGAATATTAATGAGTTGTAACTGCTAAGTGCTTTGTTAAGGTGTTTTAATCACAGATCTATGTCCCAGCTAAGGTTGCAGACACTGGAGTCCTGCAACCACCCCTGCCTCTACCTTGGGTGAGAATTCATTTGCTTCGTAGGTGTTGCCGAAAGGGTTGGTAGTTAGGGTTTTGTTGGTGTGATTTTGTAGCATTGAACCCAGGGTATGCCCCTGTGCCAACAAATGGTTCTGTTTTCAGGACTTGAAACTGTGATTGTTGGGAACTAAAGGAAAGAAAGAAAGCTCTATGCATAGATCTCTTGCCTTAGTACGTAGTTTTCTACTTGACCCATAAATCTCTATGCTAAGAAGAGAAGTCAGGTAGGAAGAAAAGAGGTAATATCTCGAAACTTTGTGCTCTGATAAAGGTAAGAATAGTAAAAATTTTTAGATTTGGAAGCTTTTTTCTTTGCTAAAAGTAAGATTAGTGGAAATTTTGGTTTTAAGAGTATTGAACTAGGTATGTTTGATAAATGTTATCCTAGTCTAAAAACTAGGGTACAGTTAGATGAAAGAAGGATTGATATGAGTAGATATGATAGAAATAATGAAATATATGTTATTCCTATGCATAGAAAGAATGTTTGGACTAAAAAATGGATGCAGGATCCTAGAAATAATTTTTTACAGGTTAGCTACTATGATCCTAGTGCGTAGTACAGGAAAGGCTGGGGATCATTTAAGAAAAAAATAGGGTTAAAACTTTGTTACAGTTGCAGAAGACCAAGACATATTTCTAAGGAATTCCTTGGAAGATGACCTAGTTGTCTTTGTTGTAAAGCTATGGACCATGAAGTTTTAGATTGCCCTAAAATGATTGTTAAGCTTGACAGAATGAATATGAGACAAGAAAACCTTGAGTAAGGTCACAAAACGGATACCATGGAAGAACCCTAAACAGAATCAGGGACTGTACTACTGCAAATGAAAGAAACCCTAAATGATCATAGAGATATCAACTTACCAGAGATCTTCAAAGAAAAACAATGCATAGAAGCAAGAATAGGATACTTCGACATAGACTATGTTCTATATGAGGAAACACATTTAAACATCATGAAATTAAGAACTTGGGAAGCTTTAGGAAATCCCGATATGACACCTTCATTGGGAGGAATAGGATTATTCAGGGGAAAGATGATAACCCTATGTGGAAGACTCACCTAGGTATCTATGAGTGCTCATGGAGCTTCGACAAAGAAATATTTTGAGGTTGTTAGCTTCATTGAGAACAATTCTCCATTTACCATGTTATTAGGAAAAACTTGGATCGAGAAATAGCAGACCAGAAGAAAAGAAGAGGAGGCCCTAGAACAGAAAAAGTAGGAATTGAAAGATTTCATGACTAGGAATATAGCACACTTGATTGTAGAACAGGAGAACAGATCGAAGCTACTTAAAAATATAAACTTGGATCACATATTTGAAAGAACAAAAGAATATTCATAGCCAAGTAGAGCACCTACCCCAGATAAAGAAGCAATATTACTCTCTAATCCTATGAAATAATCCCAACAGTGCGAAGCTGCTATGCCAAAGGAAGACAAGAATCCAAATGGAAAAAGGAATACCGAGATGAATATCACGGGGAAGAAGGCTGGAAAACTCAGTAAAAAGAGAGAAAATGTCGAAAAGTTGAAGAAGGGCCTAGAGGGAACTTCACAGAAGGAATATTTGCAAAATTGGAACTTCACCGGGATATCAGAGCAACACCCCTTGAAACTTCTCCATGGCAAAGAGATATGACTGTTGGAAGCATTATAACTGTTGGATAGCGTTCCAGAATGGTTAGAACAACATTTATGACTAGAAATCTCACCATTGAATCATTGGGACCACGCCGCAACAGACAAAACTGCATTAATGGAAAGATTCTTATCCGTTGGAGAGATCTGTTACTTCGTGTCTACTTAGTCTGTGGACTGTTGTACCGAGAACACTTTTGCAAATTGTATCAGAACTAACAAGAGAACCCATTGCTACCGCGTTGTGCTTAGTAAGATCAACAATGATTCTATTTCTTTGAGCACTCATCCATCCACCTGATTTTTATGATCAAGAGTGTTCATGTCGGACGAGCTCAGTGCTGTGGAGAAGTGAGTTGAGGAAGTTTTAATTGATATGATAGCCGAGAGAGTGATGTCTACAGAAATTCAAGATTCATCGATGTGAGGAGTGAAAGCCTCTTTGTCAATTTCTCATGAATCTAGACCATCTTGACCAATAGCAGAGAAGAGAACCAAGCACAGATATGATCTAGCAAACGCGAAGCTAATCCCAACCATCTTACCCAACTACATCCTGCCTCTAGCTAGTGTGGTGAGTCGTGACAGTGTCCCAAGGGACTTTGATTACACCATGGTTACTGCGTACCTCCCAAAGTGGATATGTCCAGTCCGAACGCAACAAGATAAGATTACGACATTGAAGTTTAGTGACTTCAACCTAGGTGACCACAATAATTACAGCATGCTTTCTCCTTACAAGTATTCGAACAGGATGAAGGGGAAGAACTCAAAAATAATCCACCATCCATGGACTATGAACCTCGCAGAGTCCACCCTTTTGAATGTGATGAAGATCCCACACTTTGGAAGGCACCAGGAGGTTAGCACCTATGTTAAGATCCTACTCTCATGTTACCATTGCGGCAACCTATGGCTAGATAGATGCATTATAATCGATCCAACGTTGATCCATAGGATCACCGGATTGAACCTGCAAGGACATGAACCACAAGAATTCTACCCAGGGAAGGCTTCCGACCATACCCTGGCACAAAGAATTAAGGAAACTTACGGCGATGTAGAAAAGGGAACGTGAGGATACAAGGTAGCTTCCATCCAGAATGGAACAATGCACCTAGCCTACCAATTGATCGCAGGAAAGATAGTGAGGAAGAACTGACCTACATAAGTCATAGGATTCGTTGTTGACCTAGCCAAGAAATTTGTAGAAGGACTCCAGATGAAATGGGAGAAGTACTTGGTCAATCAGATGGAATTATACTACTGCGAAGTTGAGGATCAGGGCTATGAGTTCCACTTTAGCTGGCTCCTGATCCTCATTGCATTTACTGCTTGGGAAATGCCGGAAGGTGCAACCTTCCCAGACATTGAGTCATTCGAGCCATTCGATCCACTGCTACGAAGTTCACCACGCTTTGGTACTCAAGCGATATGGAAAAATAGAGGCAGTCGAATGTGGTCTTTCATACCTATTATCTGCAACTGAAGAGGGTTATTGAAGTTGTCCCTCACATGATGTCGAATACCCTGCATCAGTTCTGATCCTTCATGAAGTTTTGTGCATATCGACACTTCATTTATATCACCATGTGTGTAGACAAGCACAAAGAAAATTTGTAATCATACTACAAGCTCATCGAGGAGGACCTTGAAGAGATCACCAAGGACTGGTCAGCATAACTCCTCATCCCCATAGACCCTGCAAAAATGTCGGACCCTGAACTAATCGGTAGACCTAAGACCACTCACGAAGCAAAGGATTGTCTTGGACCTAGCCGAAGGAAGAAAACTGAAGAAGTGCATAACTTGAGCATCGCATTAGAAGGAACTTCTTCAGTATCACTTGGACATGGGGGTGATGGTGAAGTAGAAGAGACAAATGGGGGTGATGGTGAAGGAGAAGCAAGGTGAGGTAACACTGCCTAGGGACCCTGCTGATGAGGCTGATCCCTTGAAGAAATGGAAGGTTTCTCCCATGAAACCCACTTCTCGAAAGAAATCTAGAGCCACCTTCACTAAGATGCAAACTGTGCTCACTGTATATGACTTCTACTTTATCATCGTAGCTTTAGCAGATGCCTCGTAAGACATCTTGCAGAAACATGAATCCAAGCAGGAGGATATGTACAATAGAATCGAGGTTTAACTTAGAGGGTTATAGGAGGCCATTCAATCTAGCCGCACAGTATCCACTGTGCCCCCACCATCATAAGCACCTGAGTTGGGAGATGAGCCTACCCAACTTCGTAGATTAGTTGATGCAACCGAATCTTGCCTTCATCATGCACAGGAAGAAACTGAACAGACCACAGAGGTCCTAAAGCAAGTACAAAAAGTAGTCATAGAGAAACACTGAGTTGCACAGCAGGAGAAGGCTACCCTCCAAGATAAGTTTGAAGAAGAGAAAGTGCAAATCCAGTAAGAGAAAAAATAATTACTCGTAGAGAAGGTGGGAGTAAAAGAATCAGTCAATAGATCACTTCACTCTATGACAGGATTAGAGAAAAAAGAGGAAGACCCAGTGGAACATCAAGTAGAGAAGCTAGTGGAAGCTATCCAACAACTTCAATAGAGAATCACAAACCTCGAGCTACAAACAGTGCCAAGTGCCCCGTAGGATGTGTGAGATAAAAGAGAATCCACTTCCCAGAGTGCAGTCGATAGGATCAGAGAATTCTCTCTAGAATGCAAATAGCTAAGTGCTTGCAGTGCACAAAATTATGAGCGACTCACTGAATATACTGAGCTGAAGGTACTAAAGTCACAGCTCCATGAGTAAAAGAAAAAAGCATCAACAATACATGCGCAGTTGAGGCTCATGTCAGAAATTGAAAGGATTGAGCGATCCCAAGAACAATGCACTGCTCAACAGCAGGTCCACACCATCAAGAGCAAAGTCATGGAAGTGACTCAAAGGCTCCAACCAGTCCAGGACGAAGCTTGCCAACTGTTTGAGGAGATTGAAGGTCGAGGCACTGAGTTGGAACAAGTAGTCGCTACAGTCAAAAAATGTTTAGAAGGACCTATCAACGAAGGAGCCATCCAAGAGTTCACCAAGCAGGAGGCCCTGGCGCAACAACAGGTCGAAGCAGCTCGAGCCAAGCTAGCAGCTCGAGCCAAGCTCGAGGATTTTGAAGAACCGCTACCCAGACCAGAGTGACTCGAGACAAGTCACAACTGAGTTTTGGGGGCCTATTGGAACTTGACCAAGTTTTGACCATCCTTGGTCATGTTTTACCTACTTTTGGGATTTCGACAGGCTGTCGAAGATGGAGTGCAATTTGAAGCAGAGATAGCAAGAACTTGGCCCCCTTTTTAGGGATTTTTGGGTTTTGGGTCTATGTAATGGGTATGGGATGTCAGCCCATGGGTTTACCCATGTTTAGGCCAATTTTGTAATGTATAAATAGATATCTAGGTGATGTAAGAAGAGGCTGGTGGCAGAGAAAATGCTAAGTGCTAAGTGCGAGTGGTACTTGTAGTTGCTTTGTGCATACTGTGTGAGAATTGAAGAGCAAAGTGCAAGTGATTGTAAGAGAATGTAGAAGGCTTTGTGTTGTACTTCAGGGAAGCAGGATCTAGCGAAGTGCGCAGATCTCCTATCCTCTGCGGAGTAAGATATCCTGCCTCTGTGCATGTAGAAGATTGACAAAAGATAATAAAGAAGAGTTGGTGGACGTAGCCCCAGGGTGAGGGTGAACCATGTATATCATGTGTTATGGTTGCTATGTGCTTTATGGTTGTTCTCTTTTCTATGTGGATAAATGCTTGGTGCGTTGATGTGTGTTATATGAATCTAATATGATACCTTAGTGATGAATAATGTGAATGAATGCTAGATATGACCTATGTTGGTATGCTTAGTGCTTTATTATATTGGATCTGTGTGAATACTGCGTTGATATGTTGTTAGGGTTTAGCTGCATTGTAAACTAAGGTTGAATATTAATGAGTTGTAACTGCTAAGTGCTTTGTTAAGGTGTTTTAATCACAAATCTGTGTCCCAGCTAAGGTTGCAGACACTCGAGTCCTGCAATCACCCCTGCCTCTACCTCGGGTGAGACTTCATCTGCTTCGCAAGTATTTCCAAAAGGGCTAGTAGTTACGGTTTTGTTGGTGCCAAAAAGGGCTTAAAGTCTTCCCTCATCTTCATGATTCCTAGATGAGCCATGTACACTTCTCTATGAACTTAGTTTAAGATTAATATTCTCAAATCGTCATTAGGAGGTACGTAAATATGGTTATTATACCTCATTAAACCATCGTTGTCTAATGTAAATCCCTCGAACTTCGATACCAACATGGTGTCTTGGCCGATATTTTCCTTAACCTCTTTATACCAGTCATCATCACACTATAAAGTTATAATCTTGTCTCGAAGATTTGTCTGAAGAGGTATCGCCGAAAATATGCGTGGTCTCTGACTCAACGCATCTTCCACTATGTTCATTGTCCCTTTTATGTAGGTAATCTCAAAATCGTACTCGCTAAGAAGTTTTGACCAACTCCTTTGCCGCACGTTCAAGTCACTTTGTGTAAAAATGTGCTCCAAACCACAGTGGTCCATTTTTAGTTCGAATTTACATCCAATCATGTAGTGTCTCCATACTCTCAAGGCATATGCAATGGCCAATAACTCCAAATCATGTGTCATGTAATTCTCGTCATTCTTTCTTAGTTTCCTAGAGATGTAAGTGATGACTCGACCATCTTGCATCAAGACTCTTCCTAATCCTTCCTTTGAAGCATTTGTGCATACCAATAATTCCTTGTCCATGTCAGGGACCTTTAGTATCAACGTTGTCATCAACAACTCCCTGAGCCTTTGAAATGCTTCCGCGCATTTCTCGGTCCATACAAAAAAAAAAATTCTTCTGCAATTCCATTATTTGATTTTCTATCTTCGAAAAACCTTCAACGAACCATCGGTAATATCCTTCTAAACCCATAAATCTACTTACTTGTGGTATGTTCGTTAATGCAGGCCATTCCATAATAGCCTCTACCTTCATTGAATCCACAACGATGCCTTCATTAGAGATAACATGCCCCAAATAATGAATCCTCGCTTGATAAAAAGAGCATTTCAACAGTTTTCGGTATAATTTTTTCTCTCATAAACACTATAGTACCAAGCGCAAATGTTCGTCATGTTATTCGATCACTCGATAATATATCAAAATGTCGTCAATGAATACTTGAAAAAATGTGTCCAAGTATTCATGGAACACCCCATTCATCAAGCTCATGAATACCCCTAGGGCATTTGTTAGTCCAAATGGTAAAATGGTAAACGTGTAATGCCCGAACCTCATCTTGAATGCAGTCTTGGGAATGTCTTCCTCCTTGATCCATAACTAGTGATATCTTGATCTCAAGTCGATCTTCAAAAACATTGTCGTGTCTTTCATTTGGTCAAACAAATTGTCTATTCTTGGTAATAGATACTAGTTCTTGATCGTTGCCTTGTTCAATTGATGGTAGTCAATACAAAGTCTTCACGACCCATCCTTATTCCTTGTGAAAATAACAGGCTCACCCCAAGGTGAAAAACTTTGACGTATAATTCATATGTTCAACAACTCCTTTAGTTGCATTTTCAACTCCTGTAACTCAGGCATTGACATCCGATAAGGCGTTCTTTCTATTGTTTCAGTTCCAGGTTTTAAGTCGATGGTAATTTCTAGCTCTCATTCAAGCAGAAAACCTGGTAACTCTTCTATGAACACATCCGCAAACTCTCATACTACTGGAAGGTTTTCTAATCCTTCTTCCATGCCCTTTTCATTAAGCGCTAAGATTGCATATAGCTTGCATCCTTTGCGCATGCTCTTCCATAGTTTTAGGGAAGAAATAACCTTAGGGAAACTCCTTGGTTTCTTCCTACAATCACTCGTCTTTGCCCCTCATCATCGGTCAAACTCAACCATTTCATCTTACAGTTGAGTATCACATCATGCGATTCCAACCAGTCCACACCTATCACGATGTAATAAGATCCTAAGATCATGGCGTACAGGTTGGACTTCATTACAAAATATCCTAGGTTAAAGATACAGTCTGTAACGTTTCCTCCAACCTTATGCTTGGCTCCCGAAGCCATTTCCACGTAGCTAAACTCATCGTGATCGACTACCTTTACCTTAATTATTTTTAGTGTTGCACTAGAAATAAAGATCTTTGTAGCACCAAGATCTATCAAAATACTAAAGGTCTGTTCAGCAATGGCACTTGATGTCTCGAGCACAATAGACTGGTGCTCTACTTGGCAGTTAATCACCGCTACATGAATTCAATGGGCCTTTCCCAAATATCCTACTATAGTGCATGCAGTTGGCCTAGCTACTCTAGCCCTCTCAATGGGACAATCATGCTGATAATGTGGGTCTACACAAATCCATCATCTGGTCTATCGTCCATTACTCCTGGTCCCCAAAGTAGAAGTTGCAGGCCCACTAGCTTGAAATGTTGGTCTATTCTGTTGAATCGGACTAAACTGTTGCTATTGCGGAAAACGTTGTTGCTAGTGTTGTGGTCCTCTGTAGGTAGTTTGCTGCTGAGTCGCTGGTCATCATGGTGTCGTCAACATGGATCCTCTTGGGGTACCTCGAGACCTTGATAAATGTCTAGCTAGTATCTGATGTTACTGCGCACCAGATGTTGTTTGTCCCATCAGTCTGATAGGATTCCTGCCCTGACTCCTGTTGATCAATGCTTCTTTAGCTATGAGGGCCTTCTGGATTGCATCGTGCAATGTCTAAGGCATTAGGATCCTCACCTTTGCACAAATGCTAGCGTTAAGGCCAAACACAAACTTGTTGACCTTGAGCTTCTCGATGTTCAGATGTGGAGCATACCTAAGCAGCTATATGAAATAGGCCTCATACTTAGGCACCGTACGACCACCTTGTCAGAAGGTTTGAAATCATTGATCTGGTGCTTAATGAATTCCTCTAACAAATACCTCTCACAGAACCACTCCTCGAATAGTTCCCATGACACATCTTTGACGACCATGTTCAGTGGTGGAAGGAGCATCTTCCACCATAGAAGAGCGCTCCCCTTCTGCTAAAATACTTTCATGTGGACTTTCATGTTGGAGGTGTAGTCGCGGACTTTCATGTTGGAGGTGTAGTCACAAAGTGCGAAGCACATTGCCATGTTCTCCAAACATGCCTCGTGTTGGTAAATATGCAACAGACAGTGAATGGCATGAAGAATGTACAGAGGATTGTTAGCATATTTATAGGCAGTGTATACTTGTCATTGATGGCAAGTACAGTTGTGGTTGTGGTGATGGATTGAGTACAACAACAATGAGTAGCAGCGTAGCAATAATCGGGAGGAGAAGAGTCAGTGACCGTTGGATCCCATTCAAATTTCCTAAAAGAATGAGGGCCGTCAGATCTGAATGAAGACAATATGAGCGCACTGAAGAGGAGGACAAAGCTCAGTCGTTAGATCCAAGCGCAATACCTGACCATCGTCAGATCAAAGATAACCTACACGCTCTTTAAAGTACAAGGAGAAGAGGGCGTAATTGCAATATGAAAAGTTGCGATGAAATCTGAGCCGTCAGATCAAGCTTTAATCTAGACCGTTGATCCAAATCCTTATCGAAGTTTCACGAGTCACGAATTCAAAAGGAAAAGAAACAAATGCAACATGAACCCCGATTTCGCGATATGCGATATCACGATTCAATCGTAGTATTCAAGTCAATATTAGATCTGGACCGTTGATCAAACTCCACATCAGAGTTTCGTGAATCGCGACATAGAGAGGCAAAGAACACAATACAACAGGAATGTCGATTTCACGATATGCGAAATCACGATTTAATCACAGCCGTTGAATAAAGAAGTGATCTGGACCATTGATCTGACTTCTTCATGGAGTTTCGGGGATCGGGAT